>JABAYD010009995.1:0-10966 GCA_014822095.1 Diplotaxis tenuifolia
ACCCGACCCGCCTACCCGAATGCCCAGGCCTAGCTTACACTGTCATGATTTAGAGAAGCTCTTGGTAAGGTGTTGGAGCATGATTACAAAGATTCTGACCGAGGAAAAGGCTACAAACATGATACTGAGTTTTTAAATACAATTGCTCAATGGGAGGAACATCTGGTGGAAAGCATGTACAATGTATAGAGGCAATATACCTGCACATGTCCCAACTTTGCCTTCTTCTAATATTTTGCCAATGAATCAACTGCAAAAAAGAAATTTTCTACATTTAATCCAAATACAAGAGGTGGAAATTGTTGAGGTAGTTTCCTCAGGGTTTCTTATCGTTTTTTTTGTAAGAATCTGCAGGTTCGCTTGGATATTATCGAGGTTAGAAACATACCAGATGGAGATAAAGGAAAGCTCTCAGTCGTGTTTAGTAAAACCCAGCCTGATTCTCCTTTCCATGCTGAGCAGATGTTGTTGTGATCAGTGGTCCCTCGGCTTATCGAGGAGCTGTATCAAACTGGAGGAAATCTGCTACTCTTATCTCTAGAATCGCTGCAAAGTTTCTGTAGCAATAGTTTGGTGCACTAAACAATGTCACCACGTTCCTTTCATGTTACCCTTAAAAAGTTTGAACGATGATAAGATAGACAGACCAATCATGCCTTTGGCAGAGCCTTGAGCTGACCAAAATGTATAACCAGCACCATGTGGACATAACCTACATCGGTCATGGGGATCAGACCATAGTAAAATCACATATTGGTCCTTCGTGTGGCACCTAAACATATTTTGAAACAGATAACCAATAAGATATTCTTTTGCACTTTCAGAATACAACCTAGTAGTAATTTGGAAGTTATTACTTAAACCTTAAGAGAGCGGAAGGAGCGAGAGACCCATCAAAACCTAATAACTCTTCAAATCCAATCCCAACTAAGGACTTGGGCAGAAAAAAAGAGAGAAGGTAATACCTCATGTAGTCAATCCAAGCTTCGGATATTATTAAAGGTATGTATTCAGAGAATGAAAACTTAAAACTGATGAAGTCAAATGGTGCAGTTTGAAAACCACCAGGTTGAAATAAAATTGAAAATCTTACTCTCGATGAGGGCAGTAAGAGGAAGATAACCGAAAAGGTCCAGGTATTTGCATTCCAGTACCACCTGAAACATCGTCTTAAAAACCATAGCTGAAGCAGAGATGCAAAATCCAAATCAAACAAGGTGATGCTTTTTTTATTATTAGTTAAGCTTACACTTGAGTAATATGCCGAATCTTGAGATTCCTCGCAAGATTGTAAAACTGAGAAAAGTCTGAGAAATTTTCAAATTACACAGCCAAACATATGATCTACGAAGCAGAGGGAACATGAATTTTCAATTTTTGTGATATCAGTGACAGCTAAATATGAAAACAAACGACCAAAGAGATCCTTACCTGTACGGGAAGCTATTTTTTAGCAAAGTGAAGGGGATTGTCAAGATATAAGAGCATATCTGTCGCCTTAGAATCACCTGACATTGTATGAAAGCTTCTCAAGGAAATAACATAAATGACATGAGGATTCAACCTAATTGAAATAAGGATCTGAAGAATGGAAACAAATGAAAATTGGGAGGCGTTACTTTACCATTGAGAGGTTCCATAGTAAAAGAAACAAAGGAAGACAAAAGACCTAAAACTCGAACTCCTTTATGATCCAACATTGATGAATCATAATTAATGGAACTCATCGCAATAGCAATGACAAACAATGGCTTATACGATCAGTTTAATTGAAAATGTCACTATTTTGGTTAATTGAATAAGGAATCCACAAACAAAAGCAAGGTAGTGGGACATACCAGCAAGTGGACTTGCAGTTCGGTTTCATCACTATAGTTTCAACTTCTTGAGAGGAGGTTTTCGGGATTGAATCGAATCAACTTAAGACAAAAATGGTTTATAGAAAAAGAGAAGAAGAGGGAAGTGAAACTAACTTATTAAGAAGGTATTGAAGAATACCAGTGACTGATGGCAGATGAGGTTTAGTAACGGAGATGGGATGAAGAGGAAGAGAGAAGTCGAAGTCGAAGCAAAGAATCGATAAGGTGTCCGTGACCTGACGAAAACTGATATTTTATTGGTGGAATATAAAATCTTAAGTGGACAGATTTAAAATGGTTTATTAAGCCCTTTTAAGAGAATAAAAGATGTATTTCACATGCTGTATATTACAATACTAAATTAGTATTGTCTAAGAAATTAGATTTGAACCAATCGTCTAAATATACAATCGGTATGACATTATAGTAGTCATGCAAGTTTACTTGATACATTTTTTAAATGGGCTGGATATCAAAGCTCATTAAGAACCCATTATGTCCATTTCGAATCAAGTAGTGCTCTTTTCTAAGCAAATGACGAAAGTAACCTTTGACCGATCAAGAAAGTCTTTGAATCATATATTAACGGAGGAAGGACAAGAGGTAAGAGGAAGAGAGACTCAAAGGACAAAGGGAGTAGGCAGGCGGGACTCTTCCTCTTCTCTCCGGGAACATGGAAACGGTAGAAACGCCTTCCGTCGCCGCCGTCAAATCGGAAGACGCGATTGGCTCAACCGCCGATATTTCCCAGCCGCAGCCGTCGTCGCATGAAGTCGATTCGTTACCAGTTGCTGGATCCTCGGATGACGCTGTTGGACTGCCTCCGTCAGATGATGATTTTGATCACGGCGAGGATCAGGTCGCGACTGATGATGTTGTTGTTGTAGTTCCCGAGGATGAGTTGAAGAAGAAGATCATTAGACAGGTAATGGGTTTTGATTTTCTATATCTCTCTCTCTCTGTATAAGAGTAGGCTCTGAATCAAGTCTGTTGTTTTTTTTTTATTTAATTGCAGGTTGAATACTACTTTAGTGATGAGAATTTGCCAACTGATAAGTTTCTTCTGAATGCTATGAAGAAGAACAAAAAAGGCTTTGGTTAGTATTTATATCTCCTGCTTGACTCTGTAGTAGAGCCTTGTTTGTATGATCAACTTTTGAGGATCGTATCATGTAGTTATAAACACTCTCTGTTTTTTTTTTGAGACATGGGTCATTTGAAAGTTTGAGACTTTGTTTGTGACTGATGAAATTGAATGGGTGCGTAAGGCTGACTCATTTTTTTTTGTTCTTAACTCACATTGCTGATCATTGAAAGCTTGAAACTTTGTGAGACGTACTTTTTGGTTTGTTTCCTGGTGCAGCCAGCTTTCCTGTTTGGAACTTGTTTGGCTTAACTCATGTTGCTGATCAAATCTCGTTTTTTTTTATGATTTGTTTATGATACAATTTTAAGAACCATGTCAATGGCTTTCTTCTTGTTTATGCAGTTCCCATATCTACTATTGCCACTTTCCATAAAATGAAGAAGCTTACACGAGACCATGCTTTGATTGTATCCGCGTTAAAGGAGTCGTCATTTCTTGTAAGCTTCTTCATATCAGACATTAGTAGTTACGTGTCTTATGAATAGAAACCGTTGAAATAATCATATAGCGATAGGAAATTAAATTAGAATATCAGATGAAAAAAAACTGTACGGATTTTGAGTGTCTGTCTGGTTAACCTGCAGGTCGTTAGTTCGGATGAGAAGAAGGTGAAGCGTCTGAGTCCTCTTCCTGAGGTCAGAGATCCAAAGGTATCAATTGCCGACGCAAACATGAGTGTGTTGTATAGTTGCTTCTTTTATTCGCTCCTAACTTTGGTGTACCATAGATTTTCACTGTGTTGGTAGAAAATTTGCCAGAGGATCATTCAGAAGAGAACATTCGTGCGATATTTGGTAAAGCTGGAAGGTAGGCCTTAACGTTATCTACTCACTCCTTCTCGCATGTTATATCATTGTTATAGCTTTTGGTTATATCATTTATGTATACTACTGATTCAGTTTTTTTCCATCTGTAGCATCAAAAGTGTATCCGTATGTGATCCAAATGCTGCTGAAGAATCAGATAAGGGTTGTAAGAAGGACAAGTTTTTCAGAACCAGGGTAAGGAACTTCGTTGAGAAATGTCTTATATTGAATCAAAATAACGCCCATATAAGTAACTGGCTTTCTCGTCTTATAATATAGCTACATGCCTTTGTGGAATATGAAACAGTGGAGGCTGCTGAGAAAGCTGTAAGTGTCAAATTAAACTTTTTTAAACGATCGGAATGATTGCTCTCTTGTAAGGAATGGTTGTCTTTATCTACTTCTATTAATCGGTGCAGGCAGCTACACTAAATAATGAGCAAGACTGGAGAAATGGGTTGCGAGTTAAGCTTCTTGAACAAACAGTAAGTAATCCCTGACGAATCTCAACTTTAGATGGAAGCTAAGCTTATAGCATTTATAAGTTTAGATTGCTTATTCACCACAGGGAAAGTATGCACAAAAAAGACCTGGTAGGAAAGAAGTCGATACAGTGAAGGACAATACAGGCCAAGTGCATGGTCAAACGGGAGGTGAGGAGAACAAAAAGTCAAATGAACACCAGCATCACCGTCACCATCATTCTGATACTCCGGCTGATAATGTACATTCCACCTTGTTTCTGTTACTTGATCTCATGAACTATCTTTCATGACTTTGTCAAAGCATTTGATTGAATGTTGTGGAATCAACATTACGGTCTGGAATATTTTACCAGTTGATTTGCATAGTTTGATTAGCCATTGAGCCAGGATACAAAACATCTTGATTTTAATTGTTCGTTTTAACTATTTTCAGGATGTTGGGGATAAAAATGGGAACAAAAGTAAAAGTCGGGGACGGGGAAGGCGACAAAATCACCAAGGAGGCAACGGTATTAGTACTTTCTTCTTCAGAGTAAAATCCATTTTTTTGTAACAATGGATAGAGTAAAATTTGAGACTCTCTTTTATTATTGTGCTATAGGACATGGAACGTCGCCGTCAACCTCAACGTCTTTCCATCATAATTATCATCATCATCATCACGTTGAGGTCTCAAAGCCTCCGCCTGGCCCGAGAATGCCTGATGGGACGAGAGGGTTCACTATGGGACGTGGTAAACAGGTTCCTCCTACATCTGCTGCTCAAACCAGTCACGAAGTTTGATGGGGTTTCTCATCTCTGTTGTTGTATCATTGTGTGGTTATTAAAATGTGAAACATATGGTTACGATAACTGGGATGTTGTGTGGGATTTGAGTTTTCTTTTTTTGGCATATTCAAGTCCTCTGAATCCTCACTTTGTATTCTAGCTTTTGTGTTGTTACAAGTTGTTGAAGAATGAAAGCATTTGGATGACTTCATGCTATCTCTCTACAGGAATGCAATGACAAGTTGACAACTCTTGCCAGGACACTGATAAACAAATCATATTCATTTTTCCTCGTTTGATTTTGTTAAGGGGATAATAATAGCTAATGAACCACCAAGAGAGCTTATGAATAAATGCATCATTATAAAGCCAACATGAGCCATGCATGTGAGTTGCAAAAAAAATAAATTGAAGACCGTTTTCTGACAATAACACCATTGCTACAAGATTCTTGGTTCTGTTTATCAATTAGACAAATATGAAACGAACTAAGATACAAACATTCCTTACAGAAATATTGAGAAGCAAAATCTGATATCTCAACAGCTCAATGAACAATTAAGAACAATGTTGAATGGAAACGCCAAAGAAAGAGCTCAAACTCGTGGGAACCAAGTAGCTACAAGGAAGATGATGTAACAGTTGGAGCACTGGAGCAGAGAGAATACAAAGGGACCCTGACGGAATCAGGGTTTGAAGGCAGAGAAGGCGACAACTGAATTATGTCCACCGAACCCAAACGAATTTGATATGGCTGCATAGCAAGATAAAAAGAAAAAAAAGACATACATTATAAGAGAAACCATACTTGGTTTAAGACAATGACAAGTAGGCGGGAGTGACAACTTACCAACGTTCACTTCATGCTGCTTCTTCTCGTTTGCGACTGTGTCAAAGTCCACAGCTGGTTCTGGGTTCTACAATGACAAACAGAGTGTTAACAGTCTAAAACAAAGAAACCTTATTATTCGATTCTTGTTATGGATTATGTTGAACTTGTGAAAGATTTTGTTTTAGGAAAAGAGGGATTATACGTACAAATTGGTTGATAGAGGGATGAAGCCATCCAGTGTTGATAGCCTTCACGGTGGCAATGGCTTCAAGACCTCCAGCTGCACCCAAGCAGTGACCTATCATAGACTGTAACATAATACAATCACAAAAAACTGTCATGTATTCGAAATGCAAAAGCAAGAACGTTCAAAAATGGCAAGTATTAAGTAGATAAAGCATTAACAACGAACCTTGGTGGCATTGATTTTGATCCCTGAAGTGCTCTTGAACACCTTTTTAATAGCATTAATCTCAGCAAGATCACCAGCTAGAGTGGAAGTTGCATGCGCATTGATGTAATTCACCTGCAAAAAAAAAAACATTCAGACAAATCATAAGCTATGAATAATAACTAAGAAAAGCTAGTTTTTTTGTTACCTCCTCAGGTGATACACCAGCATCTTCAAGGCAACTCTCAATACATGAAGACACACCAAGCCCATCAGCTCTTGGATCAGTCATATGATGAGCATCACAGTTAACAGCACCACCAAGATACTCTGCTACAATCGGAGCGCCACGTTTCATCGCATGTTCCAAGCTCTCCATCACCAGAACACCAGCACCTTCACCCATGACAAACCCATCTCTCTGTTTATCCCACGGCCGTGACGCGGTTTTCGGGTCATCGTTCCTCTGAGAAAGCGCCCTGCAAGCAACGAAACCTCCCAACCCAATAGGGATGATAGCAGCCTCGGTTCCACCAGCGATCATCATATCAGCTTCACCACGGCGGATGTGGTTGGCAGCAGCGTAGAAGCAGTAGTTAGAGGTGGCACAAGCGGTAGAGATGGAGTAGTTTGGACCCATAAGACCAAGGTCAATCGCCAACAAAGCAGAACCCATGTTTGTGATAGCGTAAGGAATGAAGAAAGGAGATATTTTCCTGTGACCTTTCTCAATAAGAGCTTGAACACCGTCTGAAAACACGGTTAAACCACCCATACCAGTCCCAACTAGTACTCCAGCTTTCTGCTTATCAATCTACAAAGAACACCCAAACCAATGTAAAAACTAAGAGAAGTAATGTGTTAAACACATTGTTCACGAAATCGCTAGGCTATAATTAGACGTTTTATAAGGGATTATTGATTAGGCGAACACCTAGTCCGATTTTTTTGAACGCCTAAACCGATCTTTTAAAAAATGTTAAAGAAAAATTGTGTCTATTAAATCCCATTTCCCACGTGGCGCCTCCTTATCAAGTTCATGTTCAAAGATTAAACATTTAGACTGCATAATCTTCAAATTCAATCATGAAGGTTTGAACTTTATCAATCCACAAAGAACACCAAAAACAGTGATGTAAACCACTAAGACAAGTAATGTGTTAAACCCATCAGATAGAAATCAAATTCATGTTTAAAGACTCAACCTTTAGACTTACCAATCTCTAAATCAATCATAAAAAATTGAACTTATCAATCTACAAGAAGTCAAGAACACCCAAGCCAGTGATGTAAACATCTGAGACAAGTAGTGTTAGAGCCATCAGAGAGAAATCAAGTTCATGTTCAAAGATTAAACCTTTAGACTGAATAATCTTCAAACCAATCATAAAGTTTTGAACTTTATCAATCCACAAAGAAAACCCAAACCAGTGATGTAAACTACTAAGACAAGTAATGTGTTAACCCATCAGAGAGAAATCAAGTTCATGTCCAAATATTAAACCTTTAAACTGAACAATCTTCAAATCAATCATAAAAGTTCTGAACTTTATGAATCTACAAAGAAAACCCAAAACAGTGATGTATACTACTAAAACAAGTAATGTGTTAAAAACCCATCAGAGAGAAGTCAAATTAGTGCTTAAAGACTGAACCTTTGAATCTGAATAATATTCAAACCAATCATAAAGAATACTCAAACCAGTGATGTAAAAAACCTAAGACAAGTAATGTGTTAAACCCATCACAGAGAAATCAAATTCACATCCAAAGATTAAACCTTTAAACTAAACCAACCATAAAATTTCAAACTTTGACCAAAACTAAAGACAGTTACCGTGTTAAGCTTATCACCACCAAGACCAGCACTTTCAAGAGCCTTCTTCCCCGCAACAATACAATACTTCAAACAATCATCAAGCCTCCGCTCATTCTTCCCATCAATGTACCCCTCAGAGCTAAACCCACGGATCTGCCCACCGAATCTTGTCGGGAACTTCGACGCATCGAACCGATCAATCAAGCTGATCCCACTCTCACCTGACAACAACTTCTCGTAGTAAGCATCGACGTCGTTTCCGAAGACCGAGACGAGTCCCATTCCGGTTATCACAACGCGTTTCTTCGGATCCGTTTCGCGTTTGGGAGCGGAGACGGCGGAGATGGTGAGTGAGCGTCGCCTCGTGGTGGGTCGAGCATTGGTGAGGCGAAAAGATTGGAGATTCGAAGGGGTGAGGAGTGGGTTTGGAGGGGAAGCGCGGAGGGAGGAGGATTGAAGAGATTGCATGGCGGATTTAGAGAGGGAGAGGAAGAGGCGATAAGTACGATGTCGTGGGAAATGGGGTGTGGGGTTTGAGAGAAGAGATTTTTGAGTTCGTCGGATTTATAATATCGCCGGATAGTTACTTTTGTTTTTTCTTTTAGTCCCTTTGTATTTAATCACGACTATTTTAGTTTCGGCCTATATAGTTATATTATTTTTTGGGGAATTTTTTTCGTAAAAATACATCAACTAAAATTTTTGATACCTGTAATTTTTGTTACCCTAAATATTATAATCATTTATTTATTTATTTAATATATTTTTTGTAATTTTTTGATATTATTATTATCGAATCAATCTAATATATTACATAATTAGAAATTCATCAAACATGTTGTGTTGAAAATAAATGTTAACAGAAACAACAATTATTCAATGATTCCTAACATATTTGTAGGATAGACAGATTCGATACTATTTTTAGTTTTTATTTTAATATGTTAGCCTTCAAAATTATGCTTGTTTTAGTATCTAAATTATTCTTATTTAAATTAAAATTTTAATAAGTTTCTAACAAATTTAAAAAATTCTATAATAAAAACAAAAATCTTAGAATTTTTTATTTTTAAAATTTTTAATAATATAATTAATTAAATGGTAGATAAGCCTAATAATTCTAATTTTAGTTATAGTTTTAATACTTATTTTAATTTATTTTAAGAAAAATTAAATATTTATTTACACAGAAATATTTAAATTGCAGATAATATTTAAAATTCTAGTTTTTGTTAGATTTTTTAGGTTAAATTTAATTTATTTTCTAAAATTCCAAACTAATTTACTTTTGATTTCAAAATTACATGTTTGCTTACTTTAAAGTTGGTGATTATTGGACAATAAAAATGGGTATTTTTGTAAAATAAATTATGGGGTGCTTGGAGAAGGTAAGCACAAATTCTCACTAGATCGAATTTATAGTTTTCGAAAATTTCAGATTTGTTTTGAGAAAGCTTTTGAAATGGAGCTGAGCTGTTAAACAAAAAAAAATTGGAGTCGACCTATTGTGATGTAGATAAGAAATGCCACTTGGCTGAAAGCCCCTAAATGATTACGACCTCCCGTAAATCAAAATATTTCAAAATCGTGCATAAACGTTTCAAATCTGACTCTGTTTTATTTTGGACTGAAAAACACTTATAATTATTAAAATTTAAAACACATAAGCAAATCTAATTTAAAAATAAAAGTGACTAGTAACCAGGAAAAAAAAATACTAAATATACATTTAAAAGAGATGGTAAGGTGGGTGGATAGATACTAACGTGGAAGCATTGATCTCAAATGGTCAGTTCAACAATGAATTGTGTGAGTAGATAGTCAGTATCAGTTGTTCAACACCCATCTTCTTTTTGAAAATCTAATATCTCGTACAAAGTGTTTAAGTCTTCTAAGTTCTAACGCGTTACACGCCTACACGTTTGAATAATAATGTACAATTGTTACCACAATAAAGTTCTCAATTGTTTCATTTAATTTTATCTTCGCATGTTTGTTAATATGCGAACTGTACGTAATGCTGTAGAAGTTATGTAACAATGAGGTCATTACAATGGTGTAATTTTCCAAATAATCCTTAACAATATAATATATATATTTTTTGCTTTTTGAATAGTTAAGGATTTTACTCTTAAATGTATGTCCAATGGTATTACCAATATAAAATCCTTAAAAATTTATATATGATTGAATATAACGGAAAATGATATTGAAATCTTGAGCAAACTACATATGCAAAAAATGATATCGAATTCAATTGATTTCTCATCATCTTCTTCTTTCTTCTTCTTCTCTTGATCAAATTTGATACTTTTTTTGTGGATTTCTTTGGAATTTTCAACATGATGTTTGAGATTTTGAATTCGTGTTTGGAGGGTAGAAAGTATGAATCATCAGAGAAGCTGCTGTGAGAGACGATTTGGAAGGTTTTTTCGTCGGTTTCAACTCTTGGGTCGGCTCGACGATGATGAAGACAGAAAAGCACACTAAGGATCAACCGCAGAAAATCCTTAACTAAGGATTTTATCTTAAAATAACATCACTTTTTATTATTATTTTAATCTGATTACATAAGAATTAGCGCTAAGGATTGGATAAGATCCTCCATTGTACATGGTCTTACGTCCGCAGATTTTCATGTCATACACTCATACCTCGGCCCATGGATCTCATCTTCGTCCAGTGGCATGTATGTTATCTCGAAAATTTTATTGAATTCTGCACATTATCAAGTGAAATTTATCCGTTTTTATCTTTATTTATATAGTACAAAAAAAAATGATAGAGCATTGATCATTAGACGATTGTTTTTTTTTTCCTGGAGGGGTGGGCGTTCGGGTACCCGTTCGGGTTCGGATC
>JABAYD010010004.1:0-26047 GCA_014822095.1 Diplotaxis tenuifolia
AAGAAACTACATCGACAGATCAATTGGAAGGGCGAGAAGTTGGCTTTCAGCCAGAGAACCAAAGGGAATTCGAGAGGAAAGAGTATCCGAGTATTGCAGCCACGGCACTGAGAAAGGCACTGAACGTTTTAAACCCAAGCCTATGGTCATAGAAAGACAGTCCCTCATGGTCTGGAATGCTCAAATTTAAGGTAGGAAACTAAAACAATCATCAGTACTAGTCTACTAGATATCATGTAAGATTTTGGCAGGTCCCAAATTCATCAAGTCAGCTTAGGGATTGGTCTCACTGTTTATCAGTTATAATGTACTTATTTGTATCATATATAACTTGAGCAATCGTTACCTGCAAACACATATGACTTAACTAAAGAGGGCAGGAGGAAACTTATAAAATCCTTTGTGGAATATAAAAAACGGGAAGTACAACTAAAACACTCCATTGTCAAAAAATCTTTATTGAAGGAAAAAAAAGGATAAACATTTAAACACTGAGACAAAGACTTGAGAAGGAAACACTTAGTTGTGGGTAGCCCTAGTGTAAATCTGCTGGCTAGAGTGAGTGGAGACCATCCTGATCGTTCCTTTAGCCATCAAATCTCTGATCGCCTTCCTAGCTAGCGATCCATTGATCTGAAATAACACACACACATCACCAGATCGATCCACAAACTATAAATAAAGACAGAACCATTACAAAAATATATCTTGCAAATCATATGATATAACATCATCTGGTCATAACACAAGAAGGAAACATCTTTACTTAATGCTCCACAGGTATAAATATCATTAATTCCGAAAATCAAGAAGCTTAAAAAGAGATGAGAGGGTGAAAATTACGCGAAGACGGTCGGAGAGGATGGAAGGAGTGATGAGTTTGAACTTGGGAGCTTCAGAGAGAAGCTTGTCGTAAGTAGCCTGATCGAAGAGAACCATGTTGTTCACCTTCTCCTTTTGCTTCCCTTTGCTCCACTTCTTCTTCTTTTGCTTTCCCCCTCCAGATTTGGCGGGTTTAGAGGATGGTGGTGGAACTTTGTCCTTCTTCGGTGCCTGTGGAGTCAGTCAGCAACAGAGACAAACAATTGCCACATCATCATCGTACAAGAACATGAGAGATAGAGAAAACAGGAGAGCACTCACCATTGGAACGAGGAACTGAGAGACAGAGGAGCGGCGCTACAATGGAAGAAGATAAGAGCGTTTTGTGAAATTCGTTACTATTGCAAAGCCCTAAACGCGCATTTAATCAAATTTGGTCTGTGGAAAAGAAACTGAATCGAACCAAACCTCAATTTTGGTCTACTTGGTTTTCATCGGTTTTTCGAGGTTAACCAATCAGTAGAACTATAAAATGAGAAAATTATGGATATATGAGAACTTATCAGTCAGCCCGCGGTCGAAAACATATGTATTCAGCCAATATTTGAAAAAAATTCAGTAGTTCAAGTGGTTAAAGTAGCTGTTGTTCCAATCAATTTTAGCAAATTCTTCTTCTTTTTTATGTTCACCGAATGTAGCAAATTCAAAAACAGCATATAGGATAGCGAAAGAGGTTTTTTCTTTGTTGAATCATGTCCCTAAGTAGAGTATTCTACAGTATCAGATTGATTGAAATTTGCGTTTGAAACAAATATGTCTGATGTAAAATCGACTATTGTTAGATTGAAACAAACACTTCTTTCCTTTCTACTTTACAGTAATGCTTTTTTCCTGGATCCGTTAACGATACTATCTTTTCAAAAAAATCTTTTTGGCTATGTCCTTCCAAATAACAAATATGTAGTTCATTAACCGTTATAAGGGTTAACGAGAAGAGAGTTAGATTGTTCATTAACGGTCGGGTCATAGCAACCACAAGTAACTTTATTTACATCGCATTCACCACTTCTCGTTTGTTTGTTTTTTTGCTGTTTTGTTTTGTTTTTCATGTTTTGAGATGTAATATTGTGTTCCAAAATGATTTCTACATTTGCAGAAATATCTTTGTAAATTGTTTAAAACATGTCTACATCTTATACGATGTTAATTGTACATGTACAACATAGATACAAAAAAGGCTCTCAGCCTCATATGATTTTTCCAAATATTCAACAATCTTTTTTGAGTCATGTTGTTGTGTGTACTTCGGAATATAATTACTGAAATCCGTAGCTTTTACTCCTTATTGTTGCTAGTTTTCTTCCAGTTGTTAGGTTGATATTAGGTAGCTGTTGAGGAGCATTTACATCACATCCAGGAGGACGAGATCGGCTATTAAAAAAATAGAATGTGGATTGTTCTTATTTTGAATTAGCCTTGACATTTTTTTTTGAATTATACAAAGTTAGCCTTGACGTTGCATATATAAGAAACGTTGATGTAATTGAGAAACCTTGAGAACAAAAAATTTGCAAATTTCATTATTTTCTCCATTTCCTTTTACATTTTTTGATTTTTTTATATCTTCTCAAGCTCCCATCTCTTAGTAGAGGATAATTCGGAATACGAAGAGCTAGAATATCATCTTACCTATCATCTTCTTGTAAGATGAGTTCTAGTAAGTATTTCTTGCTTTCTTATTTTAATGCTAATCATATACACTAGTAGTTCAAGGGACCTAAGGGATCTTTGGAGAAGATACCATCTCCATATATGTAAGATCCGACAGGCTTACCATGAAATATCACTTGAGGAGCTCAACATATCTGAGGGTCTTTCTTTGGATAACAAGAAACTAGATCGTGTCCAAAGATTATTTATGTTTTGTTGATCTTGTTCTTGGTTTGGTTTTGAACAGCTTAGTGTTGCTCTGTAATGGATGCATAACGTCAGTTACATGTATCAGAGCAAGCACCAAGCTGTTGAGAACCAAACCCAGAACAAGAACAATGGAACATCCAAATCTGATCATCAAACAAACTACAAACTACCGTTTGATTTTCTCCAAAAAAAAAAAGGGGAATCCTTAGTAAAACTTGACTCTGGAATTCGAAGAATCATGCTTATTCGCAAAAAAATGTCATTTCTTTTTTGTATTAGCACATTTTATTACAATAGTCCAGTTAAAGCATTCCATAAGTTGTGTATAAACTTGGTTACGCATATAGACAATTGGAACATGTGTGGTATAGAGAAAAAAAGTCAGAGATTAGCCTCCCATTACAAGAGCCATTGATTCCTTGAGCTACAAGAAACGTTAGAACAACTTAGAGTAGCTTCCATTGATTCCTCGAGCTACAAGAAACATTAGAACAACTTAGAGTAGCTTCCATTGATTCCTTGAGCTACAAGAAACATCAGAACAACTTAAGAGTAGCTTCTTATTATAGTAGATAAGTAGAATCTTATAAGATTACAATCGAATTTGAGTCACACTCTTCACACCAGAATGGGTAAATAGTTTCTGCACATGTTTCAAGTTTTAGATCGTGATCTAATCCTTTACACAATCTAATCCACAATTTAAAAAAAGGACATGCACCATCAAAGTGATGTACACAAAGAAGATTCCAAAGGTTCTCAAGAATCATCATTAGAAAGAGACTCATCAATGGGATGCCAGAATCTATTATAGAACCACATAGTGTCACCCTTCACCGCATAGCCATCCTGGTTCCTGTGCCAACCATAGTACGCGTGAGTCCTGTTCTTTATCGATAACACCGCGTGTCCAAAGCTCGCTTCTCTAAAGGCAGAGTACTTAGGCTGAGGTTCAGTCATTCTGCAGAAACCATATCACACATTTTTAAACTAATTATCTGAATATAATCCAAAAAATCAGTTGCAACGATCACAAGTGTTTGATTATTAGCTTACCTGGTTGCTAATCCTTCAAGATTGCCTCCATCACCAATGGTGATGTATACTGGAGCTGATTTATCTTTAACCGGAGTGCAAATTCCGTTAACCACGTTATACGCAATGTTTGATACACGTTCCTGGTTTTCATAATAGCTCAGAGATGTCAGAATCTTTTAGTTAAAAAGAGACATGATGAGCTAGAAAAAGTTAATTGATATCTTACTGATCTTTCATAGGCGTGGACATGACCTGCAAAAACAACATCTACTTTGTATTTGACGAACCATGCCTCATACATCACTCTCATGGTTTCGCCTTCCATGTAATGGTAATCGTAGCTATTGTACCATGGTGAATGCATTAGAACGATCAACCATGGAGTTTCTGTTCTGTTAACCTTTGGGAATTCATCTTCGAGCCATTTGAACTGTGGTGTGTATTTACCTGACCAATACAAGATGGACCATTAGAATCCTCTAAGTATGTCTTTGGTTTACTAATAATTCGCAAAAAAAAAGTTTAAGATGACTTTACCATAAGCCGAATATGAAGCTAGCACAATTATGTAAGCTGGTCCTCTCTTTATTGAGTACCAGAATGGTTCTGTGCTGCCTGATGATCGGTAAGGAGTACGGTACCTATTCAAGAATGGCTTAAATGGTTTGGTTTCTCCCTGCCAAGTGCATAAAAACAATACATCTCAATCTCAGTCTAATCTATGTAATATGCTAGTCTAACTACATGCTCTTATAAATGGAGTAATATTTAATTTTTTTGCTCTACTCTATTTCCTAATCCCATTTTGGAGTAAACTTTTTAATGAGAATGGAGATGCCTTTAAGCATTAAATCCAAAAAAGTAGATGAAGCTTACAAGTTCGGGAGCAAAATCGAGTTCATGGTTTCCTACGGTCCAAATCCAAGGCTGATAAGCTGTGCTTCTTTCAGCAAATCTTCCCCAAGTGTCCCATCTATTGTTGTCGTGGTTAGGGTATTGGTCAGCATATGAGAAATCTCCAACAAACAATACTGCTTGCCCTTTCGTTGGGTTGTTCTCATAATGTGTTAAAGTTATGTTTGAGTCAAAACTCTGCCCAAGATCCCCTGCAAGTAACAACAATTAGCAACTCAACTTCATGTAACTTTTATGGTAAAAGTTAAAAACCATGAACATGTTGGACAATTACCAATAAGACCAAACGTGTAAGGCACGTCGGGACCGACTTCAGGAGGAGTGAAGAAATAGAACTCACGCTCCGTTTGTCCTACACCTACCACATAGTAGTACTTGGTGTCATACTGCAAGAAGAGAATCACAAAATCAAATTAAACTACAATAGCATTATGATGATGATTTTTTTTTTTTGAAAAATGATGGACCTCCAAGTTTCTGATGGTGCAATGATGGATGTGACCAGAGGTGTAGTTGTAGAATTTGTATGTGGTGGATTTGCCATAGGCCTTGAGTTTTTTGGAGCTGTTTTCTTTCCAATAAAGAACTGTGCTAGATCCTGGTGCTTCTTGTGTAACCCAAGACACTATCACTGCCTTCCCTTCTACATCCCCTTGCGTTATATGCACCTTTTGTGGAAACCCCAAATTAGATCAATTTTTTTTGAACTTCAGATCAATTGTTTTACAAAGAAAAAAAACGTCTGCATTTTTATTACTCCCTCCGTTCTTGTATATTTTCACACAAAATTAGATAACTAATAAAATACCTATTCTAACCTTTTATAATTGTTTAATTTAGTGTAGATCATTATTACGACAGATATAAAACATGGGTAAAAAGAGTCATTTTCTGTAATATTTTGTCTTGAAATTTGGAAACGATATATATAGTGGAACAAAATTAAAGTTCTAAAACGTCAACTAATAGAGAACAGAGGGAGTAGTATATGGACCGTATGGCATCTAAATTATCAAAATCACATCCTAAAAAGTAAAAAGAAATCATCACTATCTCTAAACTTTCAGGATGTCCGGCTCTTAAATGGAAAATAGAAAAACACTAACACCCACCGACAAATTGATGTACTAGCAACATAACAAAAAAAAAGAACAAAAACTAATATTTAATCATTATAAGTTCTTTTGGGAACAAAACTCAGAAAAAGTTGTCGATTATAGAACGAAAAGGTGTATATGTACCTGTTGAGGTGCATTGTAACCAGGAGGAACACGAAATACATCACTATCGAGTGGCATATCAACCGTTGCCTCTAATTTCCTGACATAACTACTTGTTATGCCACCATGACAGAACAGCACTAAGCTATTCAGAACCAAACCCAGAATAAGAAGGATATGTAGATTTGGTCCTTCGAGACGAAGACCCATTTTCTCAGCTTCCCTTGTTTTTTTTCTTCGTTTTTGAGTCCCCAGATAATTTTGTCTGAAGAATAGTCCTCTGAGCGAAGCTATTTATATTTCCTTGTGAAGAAGATATCTAGATGCATGAGTCATTGAGTTGTCTTGAGAAAATGGAATATTCGTGGCAACTCCGTTTTTTAGAAAAAAAAATAAACTTGTTTTCAATCGAGTTTATTAAGTTCGAAGTATATTTTTAGTTAGAAACTTACTTTTAATTTAACTTATTTTCGTTGGTTTATGTGAACGCTTGGAAAATTTTCTATTACACGAATCAATGATATCCTTTCTTGTCATCTGTTATTTATGTCAACTATATAACTTGTCTTTTTCTTCTTCATTTTGTTTGAAACTTCAGAAATGACAAAAACATATTTTGTTTTTCTTTATACAACATTTTTGTTTGAAACTTCAGAAATGAAAAAATAATAGTTTTAGTTTAACTTGTCTTTTTCCTATTCACTTTATTTTTCTTCTTCATTTTGTTTTCGATTTTCTTATTTCCTGTATCGTCTGAATTTTGATATTCACGATGACTCCAAAAAATCGAGTTAATTTAAAAAAAAAAAAACATTTTCCTCTTACTCTCTCTCCGCAAGTTAATTTTCATCTGAAAAGAAAAAAAAATCAGTTTCGTTTTTAGGCTTTTAGCTCACCAAGTCCCATCGAATCTGGTCTCTTCATTTCAGATCAGGTAGCATTAATGCGAACTTTGATGTAATAGTTTAAAACCACAAGCCAATAGGATACATATTCTGGTTTATAGCTGTCTATCTAGTACATCATTGACTTCAATTATTTTAATACATTAAAACAAGGGATCCTAAAATAAACCAATCACAAAAATATTTAAAATAACTTGACAATCAATGCTTCAAGAAACGTAGATCACCAAGCAAGGCATATGCTAACTGTTGGACGATAATAAGGGATATTCCATTTTCACATATGCAAATATGATTAGTTTATTTTGTTGTTTTCAATCCACGTACTGGTATCACGTATTCTTAAAGTAATTTTAGAATCAGTTATCAGTATATGAATCACGCAGGAAATCTAAAACTTTTTGAGGAAAAATTATAAATAAGAAAGATTCTAAGAGTCTTAAGTTTCATCAATGATAAGGCATTAAAACTTAAAAGACAGTACTACAAAAGAAGTGGAAGAATCGAATAAAACCCAGCTTTGAGTTTCAGATATAACCTCTTCTCGTGAAAACTGGTTAGTTTGTAGCAAAAGCAAAGAGGGTCTTCCTACGACTTTCACACATGTGACATTGTCGATCTTGTCTTGTCAAGGTCTTTAATGACATCACGAGCTAGAGACAAGGGACTATAGCTTTTGTACTGTAGTTCCTATATAAACATTAACTTGTCCGGTAGGTGTTGGGCAATTTAAAAATCTACTTGTCCCATACGGAAAAGTCTAATATAGACTTTTTAAAAGAAAAGCCACCACTTTATAAACACAACCATGGATGATTTTTGGAAAACAATTGATACTAAAAAATCTTAAAACCCATCAGTATCAATTTTATCTAATTTCTAAAAAACAAATCCAACAAAACAAAACATATGGTCATAATTAAAGACTAAATACTAAATAGCTAGCTTCAGAGATATATTATTTAAACTTTTTCAATATTTCTTAATAAGCTCTATAGAATCAAATGTACTGGACCAGTATCTTTTGATTGCCATTCAAATTGTATATTTCTAAATACGAAACAATCTTATAAAATCTTTTGATAGTTATATATTATAATGGAAATATTAGGTAATAATCCGCGCTTTATGCAGAATTTGATTATTAGTTTGATTATTTTTAGTAAAAATATACTAAATCTGTTTAATTTGAATATATGTTAGGTTTTAGAATGTTTTTTTTTGTTTTTAATCTCCTAAAATATAATTATCATTTTAAATCAATATTTATTTTGGTTTGTTTGGTTAATGTTTTTGATCTTTTGGTTGGTGATAACCGAAAATTACTATTATTTGTTTGTTTTCATGTTATGAATTTTCGGTAAAAGTATAAAAATGGTTGATAAATATATAAGATAGTGTTACTTAATATTAAATAATATTTTTTGTTCAAAATTACACATAAAAGATAAAATTGTTAAAATAAAATAAATTAATAATAAACAGACTTGACATTACTGAATTTATTTACTGATCCGTAAATAAAATAAATTTTTAAAAATAAATAAAAAATCAAATATTAATATTTTAATACAAAAGAAACATTACTTATTTATTTTTAAATACTAATGCCTAATATAGTAAATTTAATACATAAAAATATTGTAAAACTTATATAAACTATTATATATATATAACATATATATATATAATTCTTTACATATATGTATATATATATGTATATATATATATATATATGCATATAACAGAACAAATTGGATATCCGTTCATAAAAATATTGGTATTCGTTATTTGTTTCCTTTCGGATATTGTATTTTAGTATTTGATTTGTTTTGTAGAGTTACATATATCATGATTTTTTTATTCAAATTAAAATGGATGACGAAGTGAATCTAAATTTATGAATATACTTTCCAAGATTTATCTATATATAATAAAAATAATATATATATTTATTTATATAAATAATTTAGTTTTCGCTTCATAATATGTTTTGATTTATACCAAAAAATTCAGAATTTTAAACAGCTATGCATGTGAATTTTAAATTAAAAATATATATACAGTATAAACATATTTATGAATATAGTATAAACGTGTTATTATATTTATTATCAAATTTTTTTAAGGTTATTACGTGTTCATTATAGTGTGAATATTTTTTTTAGAATCTTCTTCCTTATCTATATAAGGGATAGCTGAATTGCTTTACACTCACATTAATTAGAGGGTCCTAAAAGGACTATACATGGCGTGTCAAATTGTGGCCGCAACAAATAAGATATTTCAAATGAAAATCACATAACAAATTTTGTTAAACTTTTTTAAAAATTACACATTAACACATATATGAGAAGGTAGAAGTGAACATTATGAGAAAATGGGATAACAGGGTTTCACAAGTTTTTTTTTGGTCAAATAGGGTGTGGCAACAGTGGTTCGATCCCACACGACTTTTCTGGTGAACTCAGTTTGCCATATATGGGGAACACGAGCTTGGAACACACCTGACTTGTCCAAAAACAATTGGTATTTCTGTCTATATATATATGGGATATATATATGGGGATAATCTCATTTAGTGGAAATAGCAAACCTTAATAATTTGGTTAACCAGGTGGGTAGCGATTATAACATTTGGCGAAGGGTGGCATAACAATCATCATGCGTTCAGGTTCTCGGCCAGGCATGGACTTGAGTGGTGGCAGCTCGACGTTACTTGGTATCTCATTAGGTTTCTTGAAGCTATTGGTTTGGCCACTAACGTTAAGTTACCTACGAAAGCTCAAAAGAAGAGAATGGCTCGTAATTAGTTCCTTTTTGTTTACAACATTATATAAGTTACCAGTGTGTGTATGTAAAGCCAACGAGAACCGTAACTTGGGATTCAGTTTCCGGAAGCCCTAACGGTTAATCACGGAAGTAAGATAATTATTTAAAGTGTGGATGTTGTCTTAATAAAGAACGTTTCGTATGAATGGTTACGTTGCACAAGTTTGCATCTCCAACTAAAAATCCCAACCACCCAATGGTGATCTACTGGCAGATGATTTTTGGGTTGCTAACATTATATAAGCAATCTGGGTGGGAAGGCATTTTACTAACTCTATCAGCTAATCAATCTTTATCTACAAAGCTTAAAATCTAGATTAATACTGTTGGGAAGTAAACTTTATGATGATAAGAATAATCTCAAGACGAACGATTTTAAAAGAAATAAAAATTAAGGAAAGAAATGGAAGACATTACTGCTTGACCTTAATCTCGTAGCTCTCATCTCAAAGTGTATTAATAGCTTGGGAGCCTGCATCATGGTGCGGAAGCTTGCTGAATCAGACCTTACCTCACATGGGCTGTTGATCTGATCCCGGTGCTGAGGATAACAATTTGTATGAGTTGTAAATAATTAATGTGAAACATAAACGGTGCAAAACAATTGGTGGCGGTAGCGGTGGCGGTCGACAGTAAAACTAAGGAAGAGGTGGCAGAACAACCATAACTCTTTGAAAAATCTTTTAATTATATTTATAACAATTAAAGGTTTTTCGTTCATTATTTTACATTTTTCATTAGTTTAATTAGTCTAATCGTATAAAATTTACTATTTTAGATATCTTATTACTTTGTTGACAAAAAAATCTTATTACTTTAAAATAAATATGCAAATTTTATTTTTCAAAATTATGGACGTATTTGATTTTGTTTTCAATGTGAAATTACTAAGTTCATATGTGGTCACATGGATATAGACTAATTGGATAAGATACATTTGAATACTCTACAAGAAAAAGTTCCCAATGTTCTTCTGCATGCCATCAGAACCGACACAGTATTATACTCACATCCCATGTTTCTCAAAATTATGGGCCTATATGTGTTCTATTCATGAAACATTTAAAACTTCTCTGACTCATTTTTTTTTTGATAACTCAGGTATCCGGAGCTTATTTAGAGACCCGATTATTCCCCAAAGAGATCATGAAAGCCAAACGGAAACCATGTTAAATCCGCTGTGGCCGGGGCTCAAACTCGTGATGGCGGGCACCTCAGCCGAGATTCCTTTACCACCAGACCACGAGGCCCGGTTTTCTCTGACTCATCTTATCATCCATTCACCATTTGGATCTGAATTTTTTTAATCATGTTTGATGTATGAAACTTCAGTATGGTTTAGAGTAATTGTCATTTTACTCTTAATATAATCATATTTCGGAAAATTCTCTTTATATGGTAATTTTATTATAATTTGTTTTTGGGCTATCTGAGATTTTTATTCCAAGAAAATATCATTATTTGGTCGTACAGCATTGTCTCCACGGTTTTCAATATTTTGAATTAATCTTTTCAATTTTCTGCCTTATTCTGTTACCCGCGCAAAACAATGGATAACGTTCGAGTCATGGCTATATAGTAGCACACTGGGTATGCATGTAAAGGTATCATCAACCTCGACAACCTCAACGAGACCCATGGTGTCTCTACCTACAACTCTCCAACACCTCTCTCCCTTTTCATATTTTGTTAAACAACACAAAACCAGTAATAGTTATGCCTTCTTTATTTATCACAATCACACACATAACTCAACAAACTCACTTTCCTTTAAATCAAACTCTGTTCGCAAGAAATACACGTTCGTGGCTGTTCATAGTAAACCGGACCAGGTCGAGAGCTCATGGAGGATACCATTGTTTGAGGGTGAGGTGGTCGGAAAGAAGAGGCCATTTTGGGAAAGGAGTTGGAGTTCGTGGGATGTGAGCAGGCTAGTCATATTCGTTTGGGTTCATTTGCTGACCCTCTCCGCTCCATTTTACTTCAACTGGTCGGCATTTCGGGTTTTCATCTGGCTCACTGCTATCAACGGAATATGCATCACCTTGTCCTATCACCGGAACCTTTCTCACCGAAGTTTCGTTCTACCCAAATGGCTCGAGTATTTATTTGCTTATGGTGGTCTTCTGGCTTTTCAGGTTTGACATTTTGTATATTCTTCAAATGAGTTACTGATTGGAACGTCATATTCAAATAGTAATTTGTAAGATTTTTGCAGGGGGATCCAATAGAGTGGGTAAGCAACCATCGGTACCATCATAAATATTGTGATACACAACGTGACCCACACAGCCCAACACAAGGGTTTTGGTTTAGTCACATGACTTGGATATTTGATTCCGGTTCTATTTTCAAAAAGGTAGTAAATGGTCAATTGTTGAAAACCCCAACTAATTTCCTGATTGCCATAGGAAGACTCTCAAAACAAACTCATTGATGCTCTCTTCCTTTCAATTTATTTATTGTTGTAGAGTAAAATTTTCGTTTCAAAATAAATGTTGTTTTATAATTTGAATGTAATATTTAATAACTTATTTATTATTTATTTTTCAATTGATTGAAATGTGATCAAATCTATAGATAATTTTGTGTTTTTTAGAAAATATGTAAAATTAATTAAATGTTTTCTTAATTTGTGTGCAAAAAATTTAAACGACAATTAAATCGAAACAGATGGAGTAGTTAATTGCTAAGAACCCAACTAATCTCGGATAAAGGTCCCATATGGGTTGGACAGATCGAACCCTGACTAAGTTAATGGATTTATGCATGCATGCAGTGTGGTGGACAAGAGAATGCAAATGATCTTGTGAAGCAGCCCTTCTATCGGTTCCTTCAGCGAACCATCCTTTTGCATCAGATGGCTTTTGCTCTCCTCCTCTACTTTTGTGGACGCATGCCTTTTATAGTCTGGGGAATTGTAAGAACACCTCTTTCCGATATTGGGATGTGAGCTATATAATCATATTATACACTAATCCGTTTCACAAAGTAGATGGTTTGAGATTTTTTATTGTTCACCCATTTTATCCATATTAACTCAAAATCATAACTATGTTATATTCTCTCCGTTTCTTAAAAAAAGTTATTGTAACATTTGAATTTTGTTTTACAAAAATATCACTTTACATTTTCAAAGAAAATTTGTAGATAATATTCCAATTTAAGCCTCATTAATTTAATATATTATTTGGTGATAGTAATGCATTAATGATGGACAGAAATGATTTTTATTTTTTATTTTTAATTTGTGTGAAAATAGTCAAAGTGACATTCTTTATGAAACATAGAGTGTATAAATTTTTTAATTAAATTTATTCAATTGTAAAATAAAAGGCGTGGGTAACTTTTTTGAAATAGAAAGAAAAAAAATTGGTATTGCAAATTTATTCTTAAAATGTGTGAAATGGATGAGGCTTTATTATGGATCGCTATAGACATTGCTATTATTACAAAATGGATAAAAACGTGAAAAGATAACAAGAGAATTTACAATATCAGGGTGTGGCGACTGTGGTTCGACTCCACGGGACTTTCCTGGTGAACTCTGTTTGCCATATATGGGGAACACGAGCTTGGAACACACCTGACTTCTCCAAAAACAATTGGTACTACTGCCTATACTATTGTATATATGTAATTAACACGCTAATAATAATTAATAAATTGGGAACCGGGCGAATCAGGTGGGTAGCGGCTATAACATTTGGTGAAGGATGGCATAACAATCATCATGCGTTCGAGTTCTCGGCTAGGCATGGACTCGAATGGTGGCAGCTCGATGTTACGTGGTATCTCATTAAGTTTCTTGAAGCTATTGGTTTGGCCACAAACGTTAAGTTACCTTCTGAAGCTCAAAAGAAGACGATGGCTGGTAAGTAGTTCTACTATTTATGTTCGTTCTGTTTATAACAATATATAAACAATAAATCCAAGCCAACGGGTTATAATCCATGACTTGTTAGATAAGCTAGCATTTAAGAGTGGGTGATGTTTGTCTTAATAAAAGAACACAAGTTTAAGACCTTACCCTCTACCCTTTTCCACGTTTCTTTGTTTTAAACTCGTTACAGTTTAAAGACGTTACCCTCTATCCTTCTTTTTACTGACTTGATCATTATGTTGAATTTGCAACTCCCAACAAAAGGGTCACTTGTAGTGATCACAGAGAGACCCGAGAATTGTGTTGGAAAGACTCGTGTTGAATAAAGGCATTAGATTTTGCTACAGTATTGGCGAGACTCGTATTGAATAAAGACCCTGGTTTTTTACCGGTTTAATATGAGTAGTGTCAATAGGATGAAACAACGATCGAATGATGGGTTATTAGATATACGGTGTGTATGGTTTGCAAGTGTGGTTGAAAAATAACATTGCCACTAACAAGAATCTTTGAATCCATTTTAAAGGCAGTGGCAAATTGTGTAATTCCACAAGAAACCAAGGTTAATAACTTAATTCTATAACATACTTATCTATTAATAGAGTGAATTCCCTGCATAAATTACTTTCTCGAATTTTAATAATTCTACTTCTCCTGCATCTCCAACCACGAATAATTGTTCTTTTCAACAAATAGAGCATTGTCAATGGCATACCTCCAAGAACATTAACATTTCCAGCATTTTTGAATTTGCTACTCAAATCTTTTTCTACAAACCAAATCTAAAACCATACTGTTGGGAAGGAAACTCTCTGATGATAAGAATAATCTCAAACGAAACAATTTCTAAATAAAAAAGCACTAGACTTAATGGGAGACACTACTACTGCTTCTTCACCTTTTCACCTACTATGAATGAGTAAAGACAAATATATAACCTACAATCATCGTAGAGCTCTCCTCTCTAAAGTATATAAATAATAACTTGGGAGGCTGCATCATGGTGAATCAGACCTCACTTCACCTCGGCTGTTGATCTGATCCTGGTGCAGAGGAGACGCTTGGTCCTGCACCGTTCTCTGGCGGTGGAGACATCCCCCACTTCCCTTCTGGTCCTGGTGGTTCGATCACGTGAACCCCACCATCAGTTAGTCCAACTGCGAATTGATTTGGTTCAGAGGGATGGGCTGCGATGGTTGCTGGATATACTCTCGAGCTGTTCAATAAAGAGGAGATGTTATGGATGTTGTGCTAATAAGTCTGACAAAAGCTCAAGTATAGGAGAGGATTCTTACCTCGGGTTTGAAGGCAAATATGAATTTGGACCAATGCGGCACTTCAGTTGCAATGTTGTTGCCGTCAAGATACTCACACTTCCATCGTCAAAGGCTGCGTAGATTGAGTGGCTATCACACGAGTATACAGCATCTGTCACTGAACCACTTGATTCCTTCGGGATCCACTATATCCAGAGAAATAGAGCTGATCAAGCCTTGCAGGACACTGAGAAAACATCTATAGAGGTATATGGATGTAGAAACAAACCTGCTTCATGCTCTCTAATTTGGGAGCCTCATATATGGCTAACTGGCTGGCATGGACAACAAGAACATGTGTCTGATCTTGATGGAACTGAACGCGTGTATGAGCAAGTGGGTTTGGTGAATGCCCGCTGGGAATTTGTATCTGTTTGCTAGTTTGCTTTTCCCATCCATCCATGCTCCACACACAAAGCTATACAGACAAAATCAAAACTACTTTGTAAAACAGATAAATCCACAGATGAAAGCCGTGTAGAGATCCTTATTTGAACATAATTAGAGACAATGTAGCATATAATCATACCTGGGAATCCGCACCAGATGAAACAAGTACATTCAAAACATTTGAGAATGCTAAACCAGTCACTCTTTTCTGATGACCTTTCAATTTGCTTTTAACCTAAATGAAGCATTACCAACCAAAAGTTGTTCAGAATATTTGTTTACATGAAAAACGATAAAAAATTCTTTAATACTTTCAGTTAAGCCAAGATACCTCATCCACTCTGACATTGTAGATTTGAATAGAAGAGTCGTCCATTCCAATAGCAATAATGTTATTGTCTTGGGGATGGAAGGCGAGGGAAGTCGCTGCTGGAGGAGGGGCCATGAATGTCGTCATCGTCTGCAAAGTAAAACAAAGACATATAAGCGAGTAAAAGCAAAAAGCAAAGCTACCCAACAGATGAAAACGTAACTCAGAAATGGAAAAACCTTAAAAGTCATCATGTTGAACAATGAAATTTTTCCTCCTGAAGCTGACATGACATAGGAATCATTCTTTGAGAGGGCAAAGCATGGAACTACATCTTCTTTGTTTGCCTCTCGTGTGTCATTTGTCATTACAACTCCACTAGATGGCTGCCAAAGCTGTGGTGGGACATTGCTATTTGCCTAAACAAGCAAAAACCATATATTATGAGTTTCAGAATTCACCACAAGATGTTGAATCACACAGGATATGATGTACCTTTGCCAAAGGATTGCGCTCACTCTTTTGCCATTTCCATAGTTTATGTAAAGCATTTTCTGCTAATGCCAATATAGCGCTTCCAGAGTTTGTATATATTAACTTAACAACCTGCATTCAGATACAAGATGACACCATGCCAAAGATAAGAAGAGAGAGAGAGAGAAGCTTCGTGTCTTGGATATTTTGGATACGTACTCTTGCTTGTATCAGGCTATCAGGAAGCCGCAGAGTACGAAGCTGAGAACGTTCGCTGACCTCTGTCAGCTTCCAAATCTTTGATTTGTCTGCCTCATCAGAGATTCTTGGTTTGACATCTGGCAGATTGCGATTATCTCCATTCTAAAACCAAAAGAGTGTAAAATAAACTTGGTAAGAATTCAAGAAAGAACTAATGTTTACCTTTGCGAGATTCGAATGAACTACTAACAGTTACACTTTATTCTCTGCCAACTTCACTAAGGAAACGAAGTGGACATTTTAAATGGTCAACTATCTCCACTGAGTTAATATGTAGATATCTAATCGAACAAAATTATCTTAAAACATATCACAGGTGGGATTACCATTCCAGGAACAGAAGCCCCTGGTCCACTTCTGTCAGCCATTGATAGACTCATCCCAGTGCTTGAACTTGGAGTCCCAAATGCTCCAACTATAGGACCCTATTAACATAATTATGAATTTTCAGTTTTCTTTTTTCCCATCCAATAGTACCCAGATATAGCAGAACACATAAGATATGATGACAGGTTTTTACCTTAGCAACTGACCCAGGAGGAGCTCTAGAGCTTTCAAAGCCACGGTTTGCCATGGAGTGCAAAATTCTGGCACCTTCAGCATTCACTAGTATCTTGATTCCATTGTCTGTAGTTGAGACAGCCAGCAGAGTCCCTTCTTTATTGATCCTTAAGCAAGGGGAAGACTGAAAATATTACGTTAGTAACCATTCCTTTTAAGGTTAAATAAACCTATAAGTAACTGAGATCAATATAGAGCATTACCGGCAATCCCCCGTCTGCATTCGTTGTAGTCAAGAGATCAACACTATCCATATCCCAGAATTTGACTTGGAACTCATCACCAGCTACCAAAAATTTATTCTTCATGGTATCAAACTGAACAACCCCGACAGAGCGTTTCCCCAGTCCATGGTAAGTCCGCTTCACAGCTCCCTCACTTTCATTCCATTCAACAATGAATGATTCCCCCTCCTTACTAGTACCACAAGAGAACAATCTACAACAAACAAGAAGTTAAAAGAGACATGAGTTAAAAGAAGGATAAGTTAGCATAAGAGGATGGCATGGAGTCAATTTACCTAGTTCCGTCAGCACAATATGCCATTGCTGTGCATGATCTACCGGGGGCATCATAATCCACTCTAGAACCCATGTTGTCATATAACCACGCCTTTATTTTCCCATCAACAGCAGTTGAAAATATAAACTGACAGAAAGAAAAAAAAAACTCCATCATAACAATCTCAAGGGCCAAATAGAGTAAAAGTAATCTATACAGCAAACAGTAAGATACTACCACAAGAAAGTGAGTTTCAAGATTATATATCTAGTTCAGAAGAAAACTACAAATAGATATTTACGCATATTACACTACCTGAATATTTTCTTTCTGGTGTGGGCACACGGAATAAACAGGTGCTTCATGACCTTCAAACGTATGCAATTTATTTCCAGTAACAGCATCCCAGACCTGTATAAAAAGTATTTAATAAGCAGGATGCTCCTATTATCCAACTCCAAAAACATATTCCAGGATTCAAACCTTTATTGTCTTGTCTTCTCCACAAGTAACAAAACACAATTGCTGGTTTGGCAGAGAGAAAGCAAGATCGTTGACATTACCAGCATGAGCATCAACCTACAACGGTAAACAAACAACAAAGATGTAAGAATGCTGCTCAATGACAAAACATAAATAGGGACCCGAGCCAGTAAGACACTAATGGTAGAATCTATATATAAACTAGGGAATTATACATCCCTCCAGTGATGTAATCCACATATAACAACAGAACTTCAAAAACTGACTAGGAAAATAAACAGAGGTTGGTGCAAACTCAACCAAATATAAAGTCCTGAGTAAGTGGACAAACCTCTAGATGATTCCGTAAATCATTTCCGCCATGATATGAATATATATGCACAACATGCTTAGAATATGCGACACCTGAAATAGGAGCTAGACGTTATAGGAGCTGGATTTACCACAACGTTGATACGATAACAAGCACTAAACCCATTGGGGACACATGTAATTGACTTTAAGACATGAAGATGACAGAATGGCTTACCCAGAAGACCTCCATCAGGGCTCCAAACAACTCGGTTTACTGCTGCAGTATACTCGCTAGCAAGTGAAGCCTAATGCACAAGAATGAGACCAAACACCAGGTAAGCAAAAGACACTTTCATATAGTATATGGCCATAGTAAAACCTTTTATGAGTTATTTCAAACAACTAGCTATAAACCTTGATGAGTCTCATTAATTCTATGTAGACATGTCTAACATAAGAAAAACACTTCCCACTCGACTATCTTCTAACTGTTACAATATATCACTAAAAAGATGAACCATACCTGAAGGTTCCCAGTGCAGGCAGCAAGATCCCAAACTTTAAAGCTTCTAGAAACAAGCTTTTCCCTGCTACCCACCTCCCATATTGCAATATCACCAACATTGGTGCCAACTAACAAACAAATGCAAACTCAACATTAAAAGCAAGACAAACCAACAAATTATACTGAGAACATAAAAACACATGCAGTCAGATACAAGTTTTGCAGATAACTATGGTATAAACCAGCAAAAATCATAGGTGATATGCTCCGGTGGAGAAAACTAACCAAGAAGCATAGTTTGTTGTACAGGATGAAAATCCATGCTCTTAATGGCAGAACCTTGACTCAAAACCCTGCTAACATTTTTGGGTAAGTCATCAGTAGAATAAGCTGCGTGCGCATGGCTTTGCCCTGGATATGTGACTGGCAAGACATTGACTGGAAGATTATTAACCTGTAACATGTTCAGAGAAAACTGTGAACTTCTAAGATATTAGGGATGAGACCTCAAGCTGAAAACCGAATAAGCATTTATACCCCGTCTGATATACCAAAAGGTCTGGGTCTCTTCAACACACTTTCAGAATCTGCTGTCTGATAATCCATTGATAGGCTATTAGTTGGCGGAGTCCTTGGATGCTTTAGCATAGACACTGTAAGGAGGAAATAATGAATACAGATTATGATGAGGTATCTAATTGGCAAACATAATAATACCCATTGAGATCTCCACATTATGAACTAAAATGGCAATAAAGAAGACATTTTCAGATGTAAGATGACATTTAAAGGTTTATGTAACATTAATTAAAATATTTTTCTTCTGAATCCTATTATCCATAAACAAGAATAGTGTGCTAGCAAACATAACGGTACATATGTCTTTCTATCTATTATCGACAATAGAGATGTAGTTTACCGCAACTCTTGACAATATGATTATCATCTAACTAATATTCTCGGTAGAATATTACCAGCACTGTTGGGGGCTCCTAGGCCGATAGGTCCAGCAGAAACAGTAGGGTGTGATACAGATGGATTAGGCATCCATCCTGCAAGCGACGTTGTAAGAGGAGCAGGTGTTGGCTGAAATGGCTGAAAGAAGAGATATGCCTATATTACATTTCCTGCGCTAAAAACCAGTCCAATACAAGCAGTTATATCATAGAACACTTACACCATGAGCCCCCAATGGTGGGAAGCCTCCAACTTTAGGGGCTGAACCCATTAAATGATTAGTGGCAGGGGAAGCAACATGTGAACCATTTGGATGCCCGCAACTATGGTCAATAAAAAGTGTTTTTATATCCGGGTTAGGCCTTGGATTCTTGCAAAGCTGATGCTGCCAGTTCAAACTACAATTTTAGCAGAAACAAAGTAAGTTAGTTGCCTGTAGCAAAGTACAAAGTTTGTAGCAAAGATTAAACGCACCTTTGGTTTATTAAGGTTCTCAATCTTGAATTCTTCAAAGTGGGAAACTGAAGTTTGTCCCGGAAGAGAGGGTTTGCCTCGATCAGTTTCTTAAGTTCCCCCAGCATAATACCTCTTGCAGACTTGGTATCCCCATACTTTGAAAGCTGCTCATTTTCCCTTGAAAAGGTTACAAGTAAATGGATTATTAACAATCCAATGGTCAACGAAGCCACTGAAGCAAGAAACACATTTTCATTGAAATCTCTCTTTTTCCACACAAACATAATACCTGAAGTTCGTTAAGGTTAGAAGCATGGTGATCTCCTTAAAAAGCTCTTCATTGAACGTGGAGAACACTTTCAACTCCTTAACAAGAATTTCAACTGCCTTGGCATTATCTTTCCTACCAAAACCAAAAAAGGGAAATATATTAATTCAGGACTCAAAAAATATTAGGCATCCAAACAAAAGAAAAAAAAAAACAAGAACATTTACTTGTCAAGTGCTTCAAGATACTTCTGCTTACGAATCTCGAAAAAGATCTTCATAGAGTATCTATTATCATCAACTTTAGTGACTTCTCAACATCATCCCATTCACCAGCGGTTACACTGTCTTCAAAGTACCTCATGTTGAAGTAAAACCCAGACTCCTTCTCCAACCTAGTAAAACAGAACCACACAACAACAAGTCTCAGCACACTTAAACCAAATCTCTTCAGTGTCATTTCCAAAAAAAGTAATTTTTTTTCAGAGGAAACAATTAAAAAGTTTTGAACTTTAAAAGGGAAATGAAATTGACCTGTGAACAGTGTCTTTGAATTTCTCTTCGTCGAGAAACTGGAGAATCAAGAACACGAGTTCTCTGCTTAACGACGACATAGCCTCTGATCTCTTCAGGTACTAACCACTCATGCAACCAACACTTTTCATTCAACACACAAAATGGTAATTAGGGTTTGGTACATACAGGCATCGTTCTCTACCAAAAACTACAGATCTAAAATCGAAATTTCAAAATTAAATCGATCGAGATTGAGAGGCGAATCTCCATGTGGAGAGGTGGGCACGTGCGAGAGAGAGAGAAGAAAGTGTTACCTGTGTTGAAATTGACTTCGGAGGAAGGAGCGAGACGAAGCAGAGAAAGAGAAAGAGAGAGAGAGAGACTTTGAGAGAGCAGAGAAATGAGAAGAGAGAGGAGAGAGAGTGAGACGTGGGGGCTATTTATGCCGATGATTTCAGATGCTTTGTCTCTTTTTAAGGAGTTTCCTTTTTCATTTGGATTTATTTCCTTTTTCATTTAATTAAAGTCATTTTTTTTAGATTTGTGTGGTCGTTGGGCGTTTATTTATAATATTAGTACTTTTTTTTATTATATTCAAATGTTGGCTATTTTATTAGATTGTTTCAAAAAAAAAAAAAAAAAAAAAGGCTATTTTATTAGATAGGAATTTAAGTAAGAGGCTAACTAGGACGGGAATATTAATATACCTCGCACCCCACCATAATAAGCTCGTTTTTAGTTTAATTTAATTTAACGACGTATTTAAAATGTGTGTGTGCTTATGTTATTGCGAAACTGAAGTACTCCATCACTGATGCTGTCCAAATAAATGCGTTCTCGTTGGCTTTTGACGTGTAGCTCTCGTCTTTTCTTCTTCTTTTATGCAAACGAAACATAAATGAAAGTAGTACTGTATCTCATAGTTGGCTTATCTTTCTGTCTGTGTAGAATTTAGTGCCATGATATATATATTTATGACATCAGCTAATCATCAAATATAATATAAAAAAAATTCCTAAATCTATATAATTATTCCTGCAAACAGTTGACATTTTTTAAAGAAACTATTCTTGTAATGACAAACAATATCAATGGAATGAATCTAAAATTTGAGAGCCTCACATGGAATTATTTTTAATTAAAGCGAAATAGATTGATTTGCTTACTTATATTTTCTATCTAAAAGAGACTTGAAGGTTGTCCAAAACAAGAGATTTGATTGTTTGGACTTTTTTTAATTATGCGAACTGTAAATAATGTTGAAATGGTAACAAATAATCAAGTGTAGAAAATTGTATTTTTCTATTTTTGTAATAGTAATCAACAATAGATACATTTGATGTGCACATGTTTGATTAAAAAGATTAATTTTTTTCATAAAATAGATTTGAAGGTTGCCGAAAAAAGGAGATTTGATTTTTTGGACCTTTTTAATTATGTAAACTATAAATAATGCTCAAATGGTAAGAAATAAACGAGTCTAGAAAACTGTATTCTTCTATTTTGTAATAGTAATCAACAATAGATATATTTGACGTACATAGATTTCATTAAAAATATTAAGTGTTTTGTCTGCACGTGAGGGCGTAATAATTTTATCAATATTTATAATAAATATATTATTAATTTAATTACCATTAAAAGAAATTATTATTCATACATCAGAAATAATACTAAACCTAACAAATTTTTCTACACATAAAGTCTTGCATCATAACATATCATTACGTAAAATAAATTTGAAAACACTCATATATTTGAAATAATTAGTAATAAATTTATCAAATTTAGACACGACAAAAATATAAGTATAACAAAAATAAATTTGAAAATAGTCGTATATACATCAAATTATATACAAATATTTGTGAAGAGCTTTATTTTTTATATGTAGGGAATTTATCCACAAAATATAATATTTTTAAATAAGGATAATTATCAAATTAATGAAATTCGTTTACAATTTTTTAGTTAATTATATATTAATAAATAATCTCTATGTTTCATAATAAGTTTCACTTAGACATATTTTACACAAATTAAGAAATCAATATTAAATACTAATATATCCTCATTTGTTATACAATTATTTAAATGAAAATTATTTAACTAAATATTTATTGGTTGCTTAGAAAGATAAAAAAGATATTTAATGTAAAGATTTGCATTGACAATGTAAAATGACATTTATTTTGAAATAAAATAAAAAAGCTAAAGTGACACTCTTTATGAAACAGAGAGAGTATAATTAATTTCCAAGATTCATAGACTTTATAACGCAATATTCATGACATTTGTTTTTAATTTATGATTAATTATATATTATTTTTGTAATTATTCATTAAAGTTTTAAACAATAGCAACTAGTACAATTTTTAACTTGAGATTTCGAATAGGTAAAATCACTTCATAATATAGTAAATAGTAATCAACAAACAGTGTTGTATTCTCGATGATGTTCAGCCTCTCTCCAAGAAGTCAAGAAATGTTATAGATTTATAAAGCCAGCCTTACAGAATAACACATGTAAAAGAAAATTGACTGAATTGAACAGGAACTAGTTTTTTAATTAACGTGATGAACTCGGTCTTATATAAAGTGTATGGAGCAAAAATACTGAGACTCGTGAAGACTTGGATCAAGCTGGGACTAGTTAGAGATTATGAGCCTTGCCCATGATTCGTAATGAGTTATCAGCATGTGACTGAACTCAGAACCGGGTCAGTATAAATTATTGGTAATAATGACATTCGTTCTAGCTTCTACGACAGAGGATGTTCATCTACTTCACGCCACAATAAAAAGGCTTACAAAAGCACCTAAGTTTAATTTTACTTACTGTGCCTTTGTCTGGAGAACCATTACCTTTTCAGAGCATCAAAGTTGTGATACCCACACTTTTGAGTTTTTATTTTCTTATATGATGTTTAAAGGGAAGTGAAACCACTGCACCTATCTGAAAATGGTACTGGATGGAGCTGATGGTTTTGTTGGAAAAGGATGTGAAGCACATGACTTAGGGTGTTGGTCATATTATTTGATTTGACTGCCGGTTGGTGATTTTTACATCTTTTTTTCCGTCAAGTTAATTATATTAATAAATGGGACAAAACCCAAACATAAGGACCGAAGCCCAACCGAAACAACACAAACCCAAAACCATAAAGATCTACAAAGATAATTTGAAACAGAACAGCGGCCCAAACACGAGAAACCGGACGACTTCGAAAGGTCCACGCATCAAGGAGGCCAGACACGTGTAAGGATCAACCCCGTCAGAACGACACGTGTCACTTCCGCCTCAACCTGACCATCTCCGCTTCGAGACGTCGGCGGAACACCACCACCGCAAACCTCGCTTCGTCGGAGCTCATTATACCGGAAAGCCTTCAATGAAACCAACTCTTCTCTTCAGCGCTTTGACTTCCATACGGAGAGCTTCATCGATCCAATCGAGAACTTATCCCTCGGAACCAAGCCGTTAAAACTGAATCCGGACATCACCGGACCAAGAGAAACACCGCTCCCTCATAATCTTCATATATGAGGCAAAACCTAGATCTCATCCAATACACACAATCAACCGCAAGTAAACCCACCAAACCCCAAACCGCGTCGACCAAAGGAGTATTGCGACGCGGAGCCTTAAGCCGACCGTTTACCTTTGACGGAACAGGTACCACGACGGAGACACAAGCCGACCGGCCACCAAAAGAAGGAGCACCGACGGAAACAAAAGCCAACAGACCAAAATTAGAACAGATTTAAAACGAGATCTTGTCACCTTGAGACGACGGCTCCTACCCAAAACCCTAACCGGACCACCGCGCCGCAATACCAGAGCAGCTAACTCCATAAACGAATGGAGCCGCCGAGCCAGGACCACAAGCAAAGCGGAGGAGGAGGAGAACCGTAGAAGAGCTTCACGGTAGGAAGAAGCTAAAGCCACCGACGCCGGACGCGCGCTCACGCGCCGCCGGACGTCGTGACGGACGTAAAATTGGAATTAAACAGGTGATTTTTACATCATGATACCAAATATTGTTTTGTTATTTTTACACAGCAATTTCAACAGAAGTGATGTTTTTTTTCTTCCTAAAGTACTCTCACAGTCTCATCGATAGTTGTAGTGGTCTACAGCTTTACACTGATAATTAGAAATAACTATGCTAGGGATAATCTGTTGTATCATTTTCGTTTATTCCATCTATTCATGGTATGATAACTCTTTAGATTAAATGAAAACAATAGCTTTTCTGGAGGGTTTCTACTAACCATTTTGGGCTATTGCTTGGGATGTGTTCTCACATGGAAACATTCAAGTCATTGCCGCTGGACTCTGTCTTCCTGAGCAGAGCCTAGGCGTTACGCCACCAAATTAGCAATTACAAAACTACAAAATTAAGAAAATGCATATGTGTTATCTATTTTGCAAATTTATTGTATCTCTTATATATTAGAATCATTGTCATTTAATGTGTTCACACTACATTTGCCACGTAACAGTCTTACAGTGATTCTCAGCTAAACTCTACATAAATGCATCACACTATATATACTATTTTACATTTTTAAATATAAAACTTACATACACAGTTCTACGGGTTATACAAAAACTATATATAAAATGACAATTTACAAAAAAAAAATAACTATTGTCTAGAAATATTTGATTTTACTTAATTAATTTTAATAAAATACTAGATTTCATGTGTTATTTTGAACAATTTTTTTAATGTTAATTACAGTATATTTATATTAATCAACCACTTTTATATATATTTTACATACACATCATACACTATTAAAGGGGGCTAATAAAGCCCTCACATCATGTCCACATCACCAAATATATTTGGCCAATAATAGGGCTTTAAACAGTCATGTTTTGTTTGGTTTGGGTATGCAAAACCCGATTTTGATTTTGGTTCGAACATCACGGTTTAATCTACCGAAACCTGGTTTGATTTTGGTGAATGTTAAGTTACAAAAAAAGAAGACAAAGTAAATGTTAACAATAGAACTACCAAAGTTTTCAGAACTTATAATTACTAACAAAGAAATCATGGAAAAAAATAAATCGTAAATATGTTCATATATTTGTTTATAAAAATATATATATATATAGTAGAACCTCAGTAAAATAATAATGTTAAGACTTAGATATTTTAATACTTAACGTACATATTAATTTACCAAAAAAACAAACAGAACTTTTGTA
>JABAYD010010014.1:0-11241 GCA_014822095.1 Diplotaxis tenuifolia
CAGCATCATAATATCCTCCAACCAAATATTTATAGAAGCTTCCAGTTTCACCTTTCCCATCTTGAAGATCAGAGTTACCTCTCCACGATACATTATTGTGCCTTGGCAATTTCCCAGCTGCATAATCATTATCAGATCAGATCAGATCTTGAAGACAGATTAAAAGAAAGCTAATTGAGACTTACATTTTTGAGCATTGAAGAACTTGAGCGCTTTGTGAAGAGCGAGCGTGTAGTTATCCGGGGGTGGATTCTTATGGTGGTGACGTGGCACAGTTTTGACGATCAAGGTGATGAATTCGGCGAGTAAAGCGGCGGTGACGATAGTGCCGACAGTCCAGACGAAGATCTTACGGCTGACGATTATACATTCGAGATCTACATACTTCTTCTTCTTCTGCTCTGTGGGACCGTGAAGCCAGCTCTACTGCGTCTCATCCAGTGGCTGGGAAAGAGTGGCACGGTCGATATCGTTCAGATCCGGCTACGATCGTCGACGGTGGTGGAATCCGTGGCGTGGATCTCGAGCGGACCTCCCTAGGGATCTCGACCGTACATGTTGTGAAGATGGAAGCTGAAGAGTGAATCAAAGTTGATTAGATCTGAGAGTTTAGTTGTAGTTAGTGTGAGGAGGAAATGTGAGGTAAGTAAGCTAGTCAATTATAAAGAGAGGCAGTCTAACACTTCCAACGGATTCTTCAATCTCACTAGGAAGGAGAGGAGATCTTTGTAAGCTCTTTGCAGGAATTGTTAACCTACAGATGCTCTAATGCCATGCCATCATGTCTGGTGGTTCCTATTAGTGGGGAGGAGATAAGATCAGCTCTACATGATTTACCAAACGACAAGGTTTCAGGCTCAGATGGCTATACTAAAGAGTTCTTTGTTTCTGATCGGCTGGTGATTGGCAGAGATTTTATTACAGCAGTGCAATCATTCTTCTTGTATGTTTTCCTTCCTTCTGGCATCAATGCCACCATCCTCACGTTGATTCCAAAATACAAAGAGGCTCAAATCATGAAGGACTATCGACCTATCGCTTGTTGTAACCTCATGTACAAGGTGATCTTCAAGATTCTAGCTCGTCGACAGAAAGAAACCATGCCTGAAGCTATTGAACCAAACTAGAGCGCTTTTATCAGAGGTAGTCTTCTGCTTGAAAATGTGTTTATCGCGTCTGAGCTTGTGATTGGCTACCATATTTCGAGCACTTCCTCCAGATGTGCTATCAAATTTGATATTTTTAAGGCCTTTGATACGGTTAAATAGTCGTTCATCGTCTCTATTCTTAAAGCTATGCAACTGCCTGATCATTTCATCATGTGTATTAAGACCTGTATCTCAACAACATCATTTTCAGTTGCTGTAAATGGAAGTTTGGAAGGTTTCTTTACTAGTGCTCGGGGGATACGCCAAGGTTGCTCACTGTCTCCTTACTTGTACGCTGTTGTAAATAATGTGCTCTCCAAGATGTTGAATCAAGTAGTGGAGGAAGGTCGTCTTGGTTACCACCCGCAATGTACAGGAGTCAAACTCACTCATCTGAGTTTTGCAGATGATATCCTTGTCTTCTCTAATGGTTCAGTTGGTTCGTTGGAGGGTATTATGGAGGTCATGGGGCAATTTGCAAATTTTTCCGGGCTCTACATAAATGCTGCTAAGTCCAAAATCTTTATGTATGGGATCAACATAGAGGAAATTGGAGTGGCAGCTCTTGCTCATGGCATTGGAGTTGGGACCTTACCGATCCGCTACTTGGGGTTTCCTTTGACTACCAAGACCTAACCAAGCATGATTATGAGACGTTGATTGATAAGGTTCAAATTAGAATGCTCACTTGATCCAACAAGACTCTCTTTCGCAGGGAGGCTTCAGTTGATTAAATCAGTCATAACAAGTATTGTTAACTTCTGGAGCTCTGCTTTCTTCCTTCCAGCAGCTTGTTTTGATGAAATTGAGCGTCTATGCAGTTCATTTCTTTGGTCTGGCTCACCACACCGATCTCATAAAGTTAAGGTAGCTTGGGAAGAGCTATGTTATCCTAAAGATGAGGGTTGTTTGGGTCTAAGGCGCTTCAGGGACTCTTCGAAAGTATTTTCTCTCCAACTAATCTGGTGGCTTTTTACATTAGCAGGGTCCTTACGGGTCTCCTGGATCCAGCATAATTTGCTAAGAGATAGCTCATTTTGGGATGTTAAAGAAGATCGTAAAATATCATCGATTTGGAAAAAATTGTTACAACTGAGAGATATTGCTTACCCTTTTCATAAAGGTCATGGTAAACAATGGAAATGCAGTGTTTTTCTGGTTTGATAATTGGCTAGGTCAAGGGAAGCTCACTGATATTACGGGTGATGTTGGTATAAACTTTAGAGTTCCTCGTAATGCTCATGTTAGCGATGCGGTTGTCAATGGCGGATGGAACATAAATGGGCATCGTAGTTGACGCTTCCACACGCTGCATCAACAGAGTGTGATGGAGACATTCAGATAATAAATTCAAGGATCATTTTTTAGCTGTAGAGACTTGGCAACAACTCAGACCCCAGCGAGAGCTAATTCTTTAGAGTAAAGTTATCTGGTTTTCACAAGGGATTCCCAAATTATGTTTCATCATTTGGCTGGCAACGAGAAATAGGCTTTCTACTGGTGATAGAATGCGGAATTAGGGTGTTCATCAATGTTGTATCTTATGTGGAGAACTAGACGAAACAATAGATCATCTATTTTTTGCTTGTTCATTTAGTTACACGGTGTGGGACAATGTAGGTGGAGGCTTGCTAGGGCAAAGGATGAACCCAAATTGGTCTGATACAGTGTTGTCTATTCAACTATTTAGACAGCCAGCTATGGACTTTGTTCTGGTAAGAATGGTATTTCAAATGACTATCTATACTACATGGAAAGATCGTAATGGTAGACGACACCATACTACAAGAAAAATGCGTTTTAATAGCGAACAAATAACGCTATTTAAAGAAAAGAAATTTCGTTATTATTTCTATTCTAAAAAAAAAAATAAAAATTTAAAAAAAAAACTAAAAACATAATTAAAATTGAAACTCGTTTATATATTTAATTTTATTAAATAAAATGATTTATAATTAAACTGGTTTACACAAATATAAAAATCTAATTAAATGAAAAGGGACTAAACCAAATAAACCAAAAACTTAAACCTAAACCAAGTTTACTAATTGATAACTAACTGCAGCCGCCGCTCCACCATCTTCATCGTCTTCTTCATCTTGCAATCTACCACCACCAGCTTCGCCGTCGCATCCTCAACGCAAGACCCATGACCACCAGAGTCTCTTTCGCCTCCTCACCTCAAATCCAGTGACCACCACATCTGCTAACATCACCAGTTGACCGGTGGTGGTGGTAAGAGTGAACGGGGCAGAGTGGGAGGGACGGATCGGTCGTCGCTGGGCATAGATCCTGGCGCTGATGGTTGGAAAGGGCATATCTAGTCCTGCTCCGACTCCGGCACAGCTCCTATTCAACTCCTTTAGTATCCACTACTTCTCCCTAAACAACTAAAAACGTTTCAACCAAACTTTGTAGAGAGGTTTCAGATGGTGACTGAGAGATGGTGAATGAGAGAGATGGAGAGACATAGAGTTTGTGAGACATGGCGATTTAGAGAGATGGAGATTGTGAGAGATGGGAGAGATAGAGATATGGCGTAGAGAAAGGAGAGATTGAGAGAAAAACTCTTGATATCCTCACCATTGGATAAGATGTTATCAATGGTGGAGATTAAAAGTTGGTTATCCTCACCAACATTTATCAACCAATGAGAAATAAGAGTGATAAAATGAGAAGAGAAAGATCTTGTTCATTGGATTGGATTGAATCTAATCTAACAGACGAAAATAACTGGCCAATAAGATTTATCTATATAAAATTAAATTATCATTTATATTTATACATAACTTTAAATTTGTAGATAAATTTAAGATATATAATAAGTGTTAACTAGTACATATGTAAACAAAATTAATATTTTTATGATTTAAATTTTAAGATTTGATGTATTAAGTTTTAAAAGTTTTGATTTAAAGTTTGGAGTTTAGAATAAATGTTTGAATGTTAGTATTGAAATTTTAGAATTATCAAATATTAAGTTTATGATTTTAGATTTAGAAATTATGCATTATATAGGGTTTGGATTTAATGTATATAGATTTGATATTTAATTTTATAATTTTATATTTAAGATTTGGATTTTAAGTTCTAAAATATTATAAAGATTATTACTCTATTAGTGTTTGAATTTTGCCTTTTAATAATATAGGGTTCATAAGTTTATTTGGGGTTTAGGGATTCAAAAAGTACGCTATTATAGCGTTTATTATTTTATGTGCTATTAAATGTATATTATCATAGCATTTCCAGTTATGCCGTTCTATCATAGCGTTTCCAAAAATACAAACGCTATCTATAACTAACGGATATATCAACCATAGCAGAAAACGAAAAAACGCTATCCTGACCTGCTATTAAAACTCATTTTTCTTGTAGTGCCAGAAACCTTGGTCGACAGCTACACAAATCACTCGAGTCATTGACAAAAATATGCGTAATCGCATTACTTCTCTCAAATACCGGTGGGATCACAAGCTTGGAGGTATTACGAAGAGATAGTTTCAAGTTGGTCCTTAACTTTTCTTTACCTCTTTTTTGAAACAATAGCTGGACTCTATAGGTTTTTCTCATTCTTTAGTTCCACAATTCTTTGTAAATGGCTGATCCATATAGATCAATAAATTTGAAATTTCATCAAATAAAAACCTGAAAAACGTTAAAAAGGTAACTTTCCTTTTTTTTTAAACTGTAAATAATATATTTACATATAAATAATTATTTAATTATAGTAATTGTTTTGAAACGTGGGTTTAAAATAATTATAAAATACCAAACATGATTTAATATAAATTTAATTAAAAATTAAAGTATTTAAAAAAATATTTTCTTATAAATATTGAATAGTATTTTGCTCTTAAAAAATACCAAACAAAGATAATTCTAAAAACAATTCTTATAAGTTTATTTTAACTGTAGTATTCCTTTGTACATAATCTTATTTGAAAGGTTAAATAAAAAACAATATTGGTTTAATTATAATTACAAATCTATAAGTTTATTTTAATTATAGTATTCCTTTTTACTAACCCTTATTTTCAAGGCCAAATAAAAATATATGGGTTCAAAATAAATACAAATCTGTAGACATCAGTTTAAGATAAAGAATTTCCTTAACAATAGCAACAAAATTAGTTCTTTTCTTATAAATTTTTAATATTGATTTCTCTTATAAACATTAAATTATTAGATAATTTTTTTCTTTTTAAAAAATTGCAAACATAAAAGCTTTATATAACTTACTTATTATATAATCCTTGGGTTTTAAAGTTAATAATTTATATGATCACTTATGAATATAAAATTATTAGATAGTTATTTTCCTTTGTGAAAAATCATAAAATTAAAAGATTTATATAATTTATTTATTATATAAAAATTGGGCTTTAATATGTCTAATTTATATGATCATGATACACAGACATAGGTATTTTGAGATTATTACATTTATTAAAAATCATAAATATATAATAATTTAATAAAAACATACATTATTTAATATATATTTACTTACAAATTTAAATCCATTTAATTACTATTGGAATATTGTAAAAACTATATGAATTAATTTTCAAGGACTGGAATATATTTCTAAAAATGCGCGTTCAACTACGAAGAAAACTTATATTTGAGATAAAAGTTAAAAAAATGAGAAATCCAATATTCTTATCAAAGTTATAAAGATTCATTAAAACATAAAGTAAATGTATTATATATCATGTTTGTTAGACTTATTACATAGTGTAACTTACTACTTGAATTTTTGTTTTTTCGGTTTAGTCAATTTCAATAGATAAGAATTATGGAAAAAACAAGCGCCAAAGAACGAGAAGAACAAAAATGGGAAACAAACAATTATTTTAGGAAAAGAAAAAATCACTTAGATTCAATTGATATTTTAAAATTTATAATATATAAATATTGTATTTTCTTTTTTTTTTGTCATCAACATAAACAGACTCATACTGACTATGTAAACCAAACCGTAACTTTGCATCCATGTGAACGACGAAAAACGAATGTTTCATGGCACTGAGTGCTAGACTATCCGCCTGTGAATTCTTCGATCTTGGTACACGAATGATCTCTGAATTAAGAAAACTTTTCTTCATGGTCTTGATATCCTTCAGATAGCTTGCAAAAGCTGACCATTATTCTGATTCTGAAACCATCTTCACCAGCTGAGAACAGTCCGTTGCAAATGTAATCTGAAATTGACGCAAGTTTCTCATACATTCCATTACCCATATTAGTGTTTCCACTTCCAAATGAAGAGGTGAAAGAGTAGCCTTGGCGTTCCTTGCCCCCATCAGTCCAGTAAAGCCATCCAACGTACTGTACCACCCTTGTTTCAAAAAAAAATTCTTCTCTTTCCATGACCCATCTTTAAAGAACCATCGCCATGGGATTTAAGGTAGATCCATAACATCCATCGGTTGTGATGTCCGCTGTTGATTCAGCGCATGCGCCTCAGTCATGAGTGTTGACTCTGTCTTCGCTAATCGTAGTGTTTCTCTGGGATCCACATCCAAATTACTAAAGGTTTTGTTATTCCTTCCTTTCCAGATACACCATAGTATCCAAGCAAAATGATGATCTTCCATTTAAGGGAGAACTCTCCAAAAAAAGGATGATCCAAATTTGTAAAGAGAGAGCTAGTGGGGAAGATGGTTGGGTTGGATGGTATCTTCGACAAAGCCCAGACTTGACGCGATAGAGGACATTCAAAAAAACATGGTTTCTTTATTCCTCTTAATCTCCGCATCTAGCACAGCATATGTCCCCAGGTAACCTTCTTGCTCTCAGATTTTCTTCACAGCTATACATCAATTGCCATAGAAAACATATTAACTTCGATGGGGATCTTATCTTCCAACAAAAGGCTTTCGGACTATCAACTGTGGGTCCAAAAACTGCCAGTGGTTTTTCTTTATCCGGGTAAACCCGTTCTACCTGATAGCCGGATTTGATCGTGAATTTCCCATTTTTGGTGAAGTGCCATACAACCATGTCCGCCAACCGAGTTTTGCTTAGGGGTATGCTTTCTATGATTTGTACATCATGGGGATCTACCAAAGCCCGAAGTGCCTGCGAATTCCAACTTCGTGAGTCTGAATTGATGAGAAAATCCACTGTGAGGTCTGGGAAGATGTTGTGTTGATTTTTATTTGATGTTCTCGGGCGAGTGGTTGAAGCCATGGGTTGTTCCATACAGATATAGACGATCCTGATCCCACCCTTTTAATTAGTCATTTGCTAGCCAGATATCTAGCATAAACCATACTCCTCCAGCCATATGACTGAGAGTATGATCGGATTGGTTCCAGGGGTGAAGCATTCCTGAAATACCGTCCTTTGAATACTTGAGAGAATAACGTATTTGGCTTGTCGATCAAAATCCAAACTCTCCTTCAGCTTTAGCTATGCATAATCTTTCCCATGATTTCTAGTGCATTCATTTTGTGCTTCCCCCTAGACTCCACCAAAACTGTGCCGCCGCGATCGTCAATTTCTTAACATTATCCTTTGGTAATCGATAACACGACATCACATTTGGTATGGCTGTAATCACTGATTTGATGATTACTTCCTTTCCTCCTTTAGTGAAAAACTTAAAAGTCCAACCATTTGCCCTATTATTTTATCGGTATTCGGAAAAACCAAAAACTTGGATCTAAGAGCCTCCAATATTCGTGGGCAATCCCAAATAAGATCACATTCCTCTTAAATTGTGTATTCCCAGTATATCCCTTAGTTCATGTCGGTTAGATTCCTCAATCTTATGTCCAAATTGAATTGAGGCCTTTTGAAAATTTATTTGTTGACCCGAAATAGTCTCATATTCCTTTAATATCATGAGAATGGTTTGGCACTCTTCTCTAAGTGCCTTGAAAAAGAACAAACTATCATCTGAAAAAAGTGGATGAGATACTGATGGACAAGCTTTGGCTACTTTCATTCCCGTTAATTGTTTCCCACGCTCCGCCTTTCAGATATTTTATATTAGAGTTTCGGTACACATAATGAATAAATACGGAGATAATGGGTCCCCTTTCCGTAGACCTATGAGTGGGGTTATGAGTCCTTGTTGTTGGCCTTTCAGTAAAACCCGATATTTAACTGATGGGATGCACTCCATCATGAGTTTTTTCGACTGGGGATCAAAACCCATTTTGCGTAGAAGAGCCTGAATGAAATCCCATTCCACCCTATCATACGCTTTACTCATGTCCGTTTTGATTGCCATAAATTTATTTTGAGAAGAATTTTTTGTTCTCAAAGCATGGAACATCTCATGAGCGATAGAATATTATCCGATATTAACCTTCCCGCCACAAATACCGAATGGGTTTCCGAAATGAGTCATGGGAGACAAATCTTCAGTCTCTAGCATAAAACCTTTGAGATGATCTTATACCCTACATTACATAAACTTATTGGACGAATTTCCGTCATCCTTGTAGGCCTTTCCGTCTTTGCGATCATACAAATTTTGGTAATGTTTAAACCTGGAATCCATAACTCCTGAAGCCATAAATGCCATGAGTGTTGGAAAAAAGTGTTGTCATTCCATCCGTTCCCGGAGCCTTCTCTGGATGCATCATAAATAATGCCTTACGTACCTCCTCCTCCATCGCAGTCCTCAGCAACATTTGATTCATTTGAGGGGTAATAGACTGATATACCATGGATTTAAACCTCTTTTAGCCATGGTATATAAGTATTTTTATAACTATTTATCATATTATATAGCATATTAGCATATTTATAGGTTCATGAGTAATTTGGGAGAAAGTGAAGTCTTTGGAGCATTTTGGAGCATAAATGGAGAAATCACCCGAAGCTAATATTGACCCTTGCTAGAGGTCGACACGGAGAGTTTATAATCGATCGACGCACATCTTATGGCGTCGATCGACACGGAGGGCACAGAAGTCCATTATGTGATTCAGCAGAATTGAAGCCCTCGCTTTCAATAGATCTAGTTAATAGACTCGTTTTCAAACAAGCGACAGCTGATAGACTTGTTCTTATTGTGTTGAGTTCTGATGTATCATGCAAACAACTGTCTGCACCTATAGAATTATAATCTTGTTAACCTGAATAAAAACCCTAGATCTAGCTATTTTTTTCTAAAGCTCCAAAATTCCTAAATTCTCATTAGTAGAACGACAGTTCTGACTAATCCAAACTGTTAACATTTATTTACTGTCTTTTAATTTATAAATTCATAACCTAGCTTTATAATTAATTAGATTTAATTGGTTCCCTAGCTCCTCGTGATTCGATCTCTAAGTACTATAATGAACTTCTTGTTGAAGAGAGTAGTCACTCTATAGGGTAATTTGAGTGATATCATAGATGGAGGTACCTCATCTAAGAAACTATCAAACTCTGATGGTGATGTGGTACTAAATAAATCTTCTAAATAGTCCACAACCACCTTCTCAACACCCTTTTCTTTTGTAATCCAATTCCCAACTTCATCATGCAACCCTACAATTTTATTACAGACCCATCGTTGCTTCGTTACGCATGATAAAATTTGGCATTCATATCCCCAGATGAATACCACATATTTCGACTCTTCTAATGCCAGTGGTCCTTTTCATCTTTGTAAGCATCAGGTAATTTTCGGGATACCTCCAAAATGTCTTCTCGGGACCTATTATTATCCATTTGCACCTCTTCAAAGCTCGTTGAAGATCTTTAATTTTTTCCTTCCCATATGGTGTATTATTTTCCTCCATTTAGCAATATCATGGCGTAGTTATTGATTTTGGTAACAACATCCCCTACTTGTGTGTTGTTATTTTATGTCCATCCTAAAGCACTTGATTCCAATAAACCGTCCTGCTCGATACAGTGTTTATCTAACCTAAATTGTCCTCTCTTCTTAGGGACCTTGTCCTCTATATAAGCCACTACTGGACAGTGATCTGATCCAACTATTCTCAAGTATTCTGTGTAATAGCATGTAGAGACTGTGTGCCTTTCTTCATTTGCTAAAGCACGGTCTAGCCGGCATTAAATCATCACTTACCCTTTTCTTTTCCATCTCTCCCTGGCCACGACATTTTGTTCCCCGCGCCGGGAACTCCAATAAACCACTATTTTTTGTCATGTTGTTAAAAGGAATAAAAGATCCTGCACTCGCTCCACCCTCTTTTTCATTATTTTCACTAATCTCATTTAGATCTCAAATGATAAGCCAAGGTCCAGATCGCGATAACCCATAAGTTAATCGTTCCCAAACTTGTTCCCTTAATTTTGCACCGGATATCCATAAACAAAGGTTAGAAAAAAAATATTTTCCCCATAGCCTCTGCCTCAACATTTATCATTCGGTTGCTAGAGTATAACATCTTGAATTGAAACTCATTATTATAAAAAAGCGTTAAACCCCGGTCCTCCCAGTTGGATCCACTGTGACCAAACTATCATAGCCGAAGTGTGATTGAAATCCTTGTACGAAACCAAAATCTTGATTTGTTTAAGATAAAAATAAAAAATCTTGGTTGTGTTTTTTCATATCTCTCGGAGATAACTAATAATCCATTTACTTCTCATTTCTTGTATTTTTCTTATTTTCTACTATTTTAATATCAATATATGTCTATTTTTTTTTCATTTCCTTAGTATAACTTTAAAAAAAAATTGTTATTACAATTCTTCATATTATACTCACTTGGTAGCATTTTTACTGTTGTCATTTCTTCATGAATAATCATAAGAAAAATAGGATACTTTCATGTTTAGGTTTTATATGTGTTTGGTCATACAAAAATCAAACACATATTTAATATTTTTGGAAAAATTCCCTAGGTTACTCTTAAAAAGGTTTGTGCCACAAATATAGACCTAAAAGATAAAAGTGACCAAAAATAGACATAAATATTTTATTAAAAATAAGTAAATATACACTTTTACCCATTGGGTTAACTAATCCTAAACCTTTTTGTTTAGAGTTGGAGAGTGATATTTTGGTGAAAGGATTTCAAATTAAAAAATAAATAAAAATAAAAACTTAAAATTTTAAAAATAAAAATAACATTTTGGTCATTTTAGTTTTTGAGGTCTATTTTGTGATAAA
>JABAYD010010025.1:0-30294 GCA_014822095.1 Diplotaxis tenuifolia
TTAAGGCTGTTGCTTCAGCTCTGCCAGTTCATGCCATGTCAGTATTTAAAATCCCTAGTACGATCATATCAAGCTTACATAGCATTTTGGCAAGCTTTTGGTGGAGCAGTGTGGAACATAAAAGAAAAATACACTGGATGAGCTGGGATAAATTGTGTTTACCAAAACAAGATGGGGGAATGGGATTCAAGGATCTGGGATGCTTTAATCAAGCTCTACTAGCTAGACAGGCTTGGAGAATTGTCCATTGTCAGGATAGTCTCTTAGCTCAGGTTTTAAAAGGGAAATATTATGAGTTAGGATCCTTCATCAAAGCCCCGCTTGGAAACAAACCGTCTTATGCATGGAGAAGCCTGGTACATGGAAGAGAGTTATTGATCAAAGGGCTGAAGCATATGATAGGTGATGGGAGAAGCACTAAGGTATGGTCTGAAGCTTGGCTTGAAGACGCGTAGGGGATTTGTAGACCTCCCATTCGAAAACAAATTTTTTTTGATGTTAACCTGCAAGTTTCGGACCTTATTGATCATCAGAGAAGGAGATGGAATGTGCAGAGACTCGATGACCTGCACTGGTGATGTTAATATCTTATTAAGGAATCAACCGGTTGTATCTGTTAAGGATGGTTGGGTCTGGAGGTTTAATGAATCTGGTGCTTTCTCGGTGAGATCAGGTTACGAGATTGCTTTCTCAACTTATCATCGACAGCTGATCTTCAATCAGACGGTTAATCCATCTTTGAACCCTCTGAAGAAAATGGTTTGGTCTTTACTGGCTCCTCCAAAAATAAAGGTCTTTATCTGGAAGGCTTTATCAGGCGCACTCTCTGTGTTAGACAACCTTAGAAGCCGCGGAATGAGATGTGATTTGGTGTGCCAAACCTGTGGGAAAGAAGGTGAGTCCGTTAATCATGTTCTCTTCTCTTGTACAATGGCTAGGAAGGTGTGGGCATTGTCAGGGTTTCCATGGCCACAAGGAGGTTTTAATGATGATTCAGTTTTTCAAAACATGAATTACCTGATATCGAGATGGATGGAGGACAAAGATCAGAGAGCTTTAACTAAAAGCTTTCCTTGGACACTTTGGTACCTATGGAAGAATCGAAATTCTTTGTTGTTTGAAGGGTTTCTCTTTGATGGGGACCAGACTTGTAAGAAGGCTAGAGATGAAGCTGAGCTCTGGATACTTGCCCAGAACTTGGATTCCGGAAGTGTTGAGGAAAGTAGCCTTACGCCAAGACAAGGAGGCGATTGTTGGAGACCAGTGGATCCTGAAGAATTGAAATGTAACATTGGGATGAAATGGTCTAAAAAGAAAAAGGTTGCAGGGATTGCTTGGGTGTTAAGTAATGTGAGGAAGGAAGTCCTGCTCCATAGTAGGCGTTCTTTTGGAGTGGTGGAATCAAAAGATGATGCGTTCTTCTTAGGTTTGACATGGGCAATTGAAAGTATGGTAGCCCATAAGTGTTTGAAAGTGTACTTTGCTTTTGAAGGAGGAAAGTTGGTTAATGCAATCAACAGACCAAAAGCTTGGCCCTCCTTCAACTTTAAAGTGGTGGAGCTTGGGAGGCTTTTTCGTAATTTTTTTGAAATGGGAAGTGGCTTTTGTGCCGTTCGAAGCCAACAGAGGGGCAAGACTTATAGTGGAGAGTGCATCGCTTGATGTGTGGTTTCAATCATATGTTTCTGTTGATTTTCCTAGATGGTTTTCACATATTTTGCTTAGATGACTAGTGCTTTTAGCTTTTGATGTTGTAGTCAAGGCTTTTGATGTAATAGGGTAACGTATGTACTCTCTCTCTTAATATCATATTACCAGATGAAAAAAAAAATATAGACACAATGTTTCAACACATTCATTGAAAGGTTTTCAATAGTTAAAACCTACTTTCAAAGCCCCCATTGTACATAATCTTAATGAATAAGTTTATATCTACGTGCCTGCATATAGAACAAGTACTTTTGTACTGGAGAAATATCGATCATTGGCCTAAACTAAGTTAACAATTCCTCCTTCAACAGAAATTACTAGACTAAAGTCTGTTATGAAAATAGTAAAATGAAAAGGACAAATCTCTACTGAATTTTGCTTCTCTTTAAAGAGGCAAAGTTGACACATGGAACGTTTTACATCGTTTTGAATATCTGATTCCTTAACTTTGCATGTTTCTTCTGCCGTGAGTAGTAAATTTAGAACTCCGAAGAAACATAACGGGTTGTTTTTGTTAAATAGGACGAGTTTCCAGCGTAAAACCAATTAGTGATAACTGGACCGGCTCATCTACTTTATATCTTAATTAGGGCTAGATATAAAACCCGTACTCCGAAATCCGAACCAAATCCAAACCGAAAAATCCGATCCGAAATAAAAAAAATATCCGAATGGATCTTGTGAGGTGTTACAAAACATACCTGAACCCAAAGTGTTATTAACCGAACCAAAAGGTAATTCAAACAATCCGAATAACCCGAAAACCCGATAAAATATCCGAAGTAACTGATCTGAATGTCTAAATTAATATATAATATACTTATTTTATTTGAAACATAAATATGTACTTCAATATTCAGTTTTATATTTATTTATTTTGATATGATATATAATAATAGTATTTAAAATTTAAATAAATACTTTAAATATTCTAATATATATAAATATATTTATTTATATATCTGAAACCGATCCAATATAACCCGAATACGAATGATCTATGGTTATTTCGGATATATCCGAACCCGATCTGAAATCGATCTGTTATATTCGAATCCTACCCGTACTTGTAAATTTACTAGAATGGAACCTAGGAGGTGTTACAAAATAGAACCGAAATCCGAAGAACCCGATCCGAACCCGAACGCCCAGACCTATCTTATATATTACTATAGATTTCTTCCAACATTGGATGTGAGATCTTTGTCCCTAGTACGCTCACTCGAGATGATGGTCCACCTTATATCTTATATATTACTATAGATCTTTTCCAACATCTAATGTGGAATTTTTGTCCCTAATACGCTCACTCGAGGTGATGGTTCTATGAGCATCAATCTCGGAATGTTTATCGATGGGCCAACTTTGGGTACGGATCGAGTTGGATAGCGTGGATCGTGAGCTCTGATACCATGTTAAGTTAGATCGATTTCCAACCTAAAATCAATTGATGATAAGTGGACTGACCCATCCACCTTATATATTACTAAGGATCTCTTCGAACATCCGATGTAAGATCTTTGTCCCTAATAGTTTTATCCTAACATATATTATGAATAATCTTGTGCGTTTGCATAAGTTTTCCCCTCAAATTGTTTAGGTTCATCAATTTATTTGTTGCCAAGTGGGGCTAAAAGTACCATATATTATATTAGAGATTCAGCTGTATTAGTTTTTGAGCCACATATTTTCTGTTTAAATTTATTTTTATATTTTTTGAATTAGTCAACTATAATTTTGTTATCCATAAATAGTAAAGAAAACAATTAAGCAGATGTTTCATTCTTCAAAAAAAAAAAGAATTGGTTAATTTGTTGAACTGGTTCTAGCATTTTACCCCTTTGCTAATTTTCTTTACAAGTAGCTACATTTAGAATTTATTAATTAACTAGTTCATTTGATTATAAATGGTAAATTTAATTAACTAATTTCTGCTTAAATGTTTTACAACTTAATTATACATAAACCATAAAATCTTATAATACTGAGATGTGAGACCAAATTTTGTGTTCAATCCAACAAATCGAGAATAAAATTTTCATTTTATACATGCCAGGTCATGAATTAGTAATTGCATCAAATCTCCCAAAAAGATCATTTTTATTTTTGGACGTTACTTATACTTGATTAATTTTAATTTCAAAATAAATCAAATTATGTTTATTATTCAGCAATAGTTATTTCGTGTTTAACTACAGTAAAATTTCTCTAAATTAATAACGTTGGAAATTTGAAGTTTTATTAATTTAAAAAAATTTCTTATTTAAATTTATTTTATTTAAGATATATTTATTCTAAAATAAGAAAAAAATAATTTTAGTGTATAGACATTAATTTATTTTTTGAAATTTAATATTTACATTAATTATATTATATTATTCGGTGTATGTAATAGAATTTAAATGTGGTTTTATAAATAATATTACTAAATGTCATCAAAATATATTTAGTGTTAAAAATATAAAGATAATTATACAGTGAATATAAAATAAACAATATAATGATATGTTATTACTTATATAAAATATGTATGTATACATATAAGTTATTAATTTATAATTTTAATGTGACCATATATATATTTAGCTTTTTTTTAAAAAAAATATTTATTATTTTATCGATTTGTGTCAAATATTGAACCGGTACAAGTTGGAACCGATAAATTTTATTAATTTATAAAAATTATTATTTTCTCGAATATTTATAGAGATTCTATTGTATATGGTCAACACACAAGAACAAACGCAAGAAAACACAATAAGGATACAAAAAGTAAGCTAAACCATCTACTTTAAATTTCAATTTGTAAATGTCAAACAAGTTAAATTCTTGTCATAGAGTGATAAAAGAATTAACTTTCCATGCAAGAGATTAACCAACACTAACAGGCAAAACATCACTTAACAAGAAAACGAGATATAAACTTTTGTCTAAGCCTGAGATTTGGATCAAGAAGATGCAGACCTTATACGACAGATCACGCCTTCTACTCCCTGCTACTAGTTCATGGAGTATGGTTCGGAAATCGGTTTTATTCGATTTTTAAATTATTTCCAAAAATAACCAAATAATTAAATGGTTTACCAACAATTCAATAGTTTTTGGGTTTTCTCAGATTTTCGATTATTCTCATGTACCTTTGCAACTAGTAAACATCCAAAGAGGCATAGATTCACATAGTTTCAAAAACAATATTGAGAATGTCCAAAATACAGAATGAGGGACCAAAATAAATCATAATGGCGGATTTTAACTTAAAATAAACAATTTTTAAACTTTGAATTGCATATCTAAATATTCATATTATTTGAAAAATACTACAAATATAATAACAAAAGTTGTTAACAATAGACATTTCAACTAAATCATAAAATAATGTAGAGAAAATAGAACAAAAAATTCATAATTTTGGATATTTAAATATTTTCGGTCGGGTATAAAATGGTTCTTATCGGGTCAAGCCTAATCGAATCAGTTTTTTTGGGTTTCGGTCTATTTGGTTCAATTCTTTAATTTCAGTTTTGGTATGGTTCTTTTGGGTAGAATATTTTTAGATTCAAGAGGTACTTGAAAATTTTCAACTTGGTTATATGTCAGATATTTTTGGATTGGTTATGGTTTGAATTTTCAGGTCCGGGTAAAATGTCCAAGATTAGTTGGAATAGTAACATGGTTAAACGGAAAGTGAATGTGAGTGTCATAACTTTATTGGATGATTATTTATGCTCATGTACAGGCTAAATAAACTAAACATTTCTTATATTCAGAACCTATTGAAACTAATTTTAAATCTACAAACTAACGATTCAAATTTTAGTTTCAGTCTAAAAATAACAATCGGGTTTCTAATATAAACAAACTCGAGGCTCCACGAGAATAGTTGTCCTCTTCTCAAACGTATCTCAATTTATTGTTTGAAATTTAGCTATTATAAAGAGATATCAAAAAGAAGAGTAGACCTCCAAACCAAAACAAAAATGGCGTCCAAAGCCTTCTTCTTCTCTTTCTTGGTCGTCTCCATCGTGTGTTTGTCTTCGCTCGCCGGATTTTCGGCTGCCGATGCTGATGATTTTGACCGTTTCCAGATTCAGGGATCAGTTTATTGTGACACATGCCGTGTCCAATTCGTTACCCGTCTCAGTAAATTTCTTGAAGGTAAAGTAAATTTACAATAAGTATTTTAATAATAGATTATGAATGTGAAAATAAATTGAAGCTTCCAGTTAACAGAGAAAAATTAACACATCGAAATTCTTTTGATAACAGTTGCAAAAAAATATCATTTGATAACAGTTGCATAACGAAATAGTTTTTTCTTTATAATTACATAACGAAATAGTTTGAGAAGATAACCTTTGCACGCACTCTATTTTTTTTTTCTTTTACGAAAAGGCACGCTAACTTGCATTTTAAAGAATCCATGCAGCGTATGCAATAACTATAAGAGTTATTCTTCGGTTTGGGTTGAACCTCTAGATTCACCGACCAAAAATAAATAAATAATAATAATCATTAATAAAAACGAAAATGATTCTTTTGAGAAAAATATTTTAACACTACACCTTAAACCCTTGGATAAATCATAAACACTAAACCCTAATATCTAATCCTAAACCCTAAACTTTTGGAGAAATCATACACTAAATTTTTAACGCTAAAACACTAAACCCTAAACTCTAATCCTAAACCCTTGGATAAATCATAAACACTAAACCCTAAACTATAATCCTAAACTTTAAACCCTTAGATAAATCATAAACACTATAAGATTTATCCAAAAGGTTTATGATTTACCCAAGTGTTTAGGGTTTAAGATTAGAGTTTAGGGTTTAGTATTAAAATTATTTTTTTAAAGATTTATTTTCGTTTTTATTAATTATTTTTATTTATTTATTTATTTTTGTATTTTAATATAATTTAACAAGATTTTGTGTTATTTTTAAAAATATATCAAATATGAAATAATATAATCCAATACATAATCCTATTACATGGTGAACGTAGAAGTTTATCTAAAGGGTGAACCTAAGGGTGAACCCAAGAATAAGTCTAACTATAGTCGATTTCTAAATCAGAATAAAATGCAATTGATCAATATCATTAGAGTAATTGACTACCCGACCAATTAAAATTTAAAATCAAATCAATCGTGTACAAATGATGGAATAGTTTGTAAATGATGTAATGTATTAAAACAGTATTTTATTTATTTTAAAACTATAGAAATTGACATTTTTTAAGAAAAACATGTAATCCTTTAAACTAAGTCTTGTTTAAGAAAAGAAATCAAATTTTCTTAAAATAGTGAAAAATTACATCATTTTTTACTTTGAATAAGACTCCCAAAATTTCAGATACTCCCAAAATAAAAAAAGGTTATACATAAATAGCCTCGATACACAACTGGGCTAACATGTTTCGTGTTTGTGAAGGTGCTAAAGTGAAGTTGGAGTGCAGGAGCAGAACAAACGGAACCCTAGCGTTGACCAAAGAAGCCGTTACCGACAAAACGGGAAGCTACAAGATGGAAGTAACCGGCGACCACGAGGAAGAAGTGTGCGAGCTCGTGTTGGTCCAATCACCAGATAGTGGTTGCAGTGACGTCAGCAAAGAGGCATACTTGCGTAACGCCGCTAAGATCAGTCTAACGGCGAACGATGGTATCGTCTCTCACGAGACACGTATCGTTAACCCTCTCGGTTTCATGGTTAAGACACCGTCACCTGACTGTCCCACTGCTTTTAAGGAGCTTGGTATTGTCCCTGACGTTACCTTCTAAGCGAAGAAAGAAAAAAAATATGAAGTGAGAGGTTTTATTTTCTATATTTGCTTCAGTTTGAAAGGTTTTTTTCCGTCAAATTTATCAATTATTTATCATTATGAGTTTTAATACCATCAGTAATTATTGATGTTGACTTTTCGCATATTGTTTTTGATTTTATTTGAATTGCATGCGAGTCATACATACTTTGTTGTTCTATAGAAAAGAAAAGAAGATTTAATTAACTTGGTACTTATACAATGCTGGAGAAATTGTCAATTACTGAAACTTAATTAAACTTTAAATTGATAAACAAAGGAAACGATTTGATCCTTTTCTGAAACCTAATTAAAACTGATCTTCTTTGTCATTTTTGTAAATATGTGTATTTCATTGAAAATGGGAAGAATTTGTAATAAGTCATTCTAGAGAATTTCTCATGTTATTTAGGACCGTAAGTAGATGAGAACTATAATAGCAAGAAAAAAAGAAAAGAAGTTAAGAGGTATGTAGAGAATCTTGAGATAAATATTTGTGGTATATTTTGTGTTATTTGCGTCAATGTAAGCAAGTAAAAAAATAAGTCACGCTGATGTTGTTTATGGTTTTTCAACCGAATGCTAATAACTTTCAAATGTATAAAAATTCACACAATACTGAGTAAATAGACAAAAGGTTTTACTGTTTACCAATCGAAAAGGAACAAAGTAAAGAAAGACAACGCATCTGAGGAGTCTTCTTCTTTCAAGAACACTTGTCTTATTTGCGAGCATCGACTTTCTTAGCGTCTCTCGCTGCAATAAACAGAGACAACAAAAGATCAGAAACACGAGGAAATGATTCTATTTACCAGAGGTTTTTAATTAACCTGCTTTTTCCTCTTCTCGCTTCTTAGCAGCTTCTTCTCTCTGTTGACGAATCAGAGCCAAACGATCTGCACACAAACACACACAAACTCGAGATGTGAAAATTCAATAAAAACACATTTACTAACATAAACAAGAGATTTTATAGTTGTTTACCCAAATCTTTTCTTGCTTGTTCGGTTTTGCCTTGCTCCTGCAATCTCATGTATCGCTCATGAGCTCGCTGCTTCTCTAGCTCCTCCCTTCAAAAGACAATATAAAACACCTCCTGACTTAAAAAAAAAAATATAAAACGTTGAATGATAAAGAGATTCGAATGATTAGTATCAGAAACGAACCTTTCACGCCTCGAGAGTTCAGTGGTTTTACTTGCCTAATCAACAAAATGGGAAGAACACAAAAACATATTCATATACATACTTGGAAATTCACAGAAACTGGAATACAAAGAGAGAGAGAGAGAGCTTTACATCAAGGTCTCTTGCTTTCAAAGTCTTTGGTTTTGCTCTGTTAGGGTTATCAACTTCGATCAGAGCTTCATGCCCTTTCTTCTTCACCTAAATATTATACATTCCCACCAATCAAAAAACATAAATTCAAAGCCACATAAAATTTTAAAATGTTTTTTTTTTTTTCATTCTTTCACTCACATCAGATTCATCTTCGGATTCTTCTTCAGATTCCTCCTCAGACTCCTCTTCCACATCTTCTTCGTATTCAGCTTCTTTCTGATAACAATCATACAAATATAAATCCCCCTTAAACATATCAAAAAACATGCAAAGAGAAAATCCAACAAAAAGTACCTGCTTGAATGACTTAGGACGCGTAGCAGAAGTGCCAGCAACTACAAAAAAAAAAAAAAACCACAGACAGAACACACCAATGTTATAAAAATCCAAATATAATCCTTCCAAAATCAATCTTGAACACATCTGACCCAAAAGATATAATCCAAGCCATAGACTTTACACATGCAACAAGGTTATACTAAAATCTAATGTCCATCCACATGCATCCATAATAAAATCACACTAAGTAACAAACTTATAACATATTACATAACTCAAAGAGCTGAATCAACCAAACAAGGCAAGATTAAACCTAATCCTATGAAAAATGTAAACTTTATGTGTACCCAATGCTTATCTAGCTCGTATAAATCAAAATAAACAATCAGAAATTACTAATTCCTCCACCACCAAAAAAACCCTAAAAATCATGAAGACCCCAATGATTGGTTATTCTGACTCTTTGTACATGTAACTGAAGAAACGAAACGATTGCGTAATCCTTACGTATGTCAGCTGCGCTTGAGAATCGGCGTTGGCCTGTAGGTTTCCCTTTGAACTTGCCTCTTCCCATCGTTTCTTCGAAAAGGTGATGAAATCGGAAAACTGGAAACCACGGAGTTTGATTCCTGACGCAGAGAAGACGGATTGATTGGGAAGAGAGGAGAAGATGGATTGGTGGAGGAGGATCTCTCGTCTTCTGTTGAGGTCGGTCGCCACCACTAGGAGACGAAAACCCTATTGATTCTGTGTTTTCAGTGTAAGTATGATTTGTTCCTCTGTATCGCGGTGTACTAAGTAGCTGTGTGAATGAATAAAGATCGAACGGTCATTACTTGTTTTTTTTTTGGGATCCCTCTTTTTTTTTTTACTCTTCAGTGTCACAAACGACAGCGTTTAACGTTTTGGTAACTCTAAATATTGATACATTTCCCGATTTTTTTACATTAAATAGTAGTCAGTAACTATTTTGAGTCGTTTTTCTTTTTTCTTTACATCTCTGATCCTTCTTTTGGGTTTTGTATTCTAGAAACTTTGAGTGAAGCTATAGACATGTAAGTTCAGTCTTCTTGTTATTTTCAACCTGTCTTTTTTTTATATAAATCCTCTGTTTTGATTAAAAATGAATGCAGCTTTAGCGAGTGGAAGATGTTGTTGAGCAAGAAGAACTATATGAAGAAAAAGATGATGAAGAGGAAGATGAAGATGAACTATATCTTTTTTTTATTTATATAGATCCGATTTTATTCATACTATTTGTTTTTTTTTCTCTTAAAAATGTAAGTCTCGTGATTCTTTTGTGTCTAAAATGAACTTAACGTAATGGTCATAAATCTATAGAGAGGAACGCGGACGTGGGCTCGTTCCTCCGGCGACTCGATGTGAATAGAGCTCCGTCGAGGGTGGTGGTTGACGTGGAGGAAGACGCCAGAGGAGTTTCTTCTCCCAATATGTAAAGGTTAGAACCAGAAACAGAAGAGAATCGGTAAAAATGATCAAAGAAAGAGAATCACCTGAAATCTTTAGAGGTTGAAGATAATGGAGGTTAGGAAACAGACAAGAGAGACAGAGAGAGAGAGCAGAGTGTAAGAGAGAGAGATCGATAATATTCGTTGTATTCCACTGCTTTAGCCGACAAAGGCATTAAATAGAGTTTGTACAAAGATAAACCAGCAAAGATGGGAGTTAACCAACCAACTCGAATAAAATAAACCGGGTAACATAAACCGGATAACAGATACTGAAATAGTAATGAAGATAGAAAGAGTGATCCTCTGTAACAGTACCCCCTTATTGAGAAGATCTTTGTCCTCAAAGATTGAAATCTAGATACTTGTTGATAAAGTCTTGGTAAAACTCCCATGTGGCTTTCTCAGGAGGCTCCCTTTCCATTGGATCAGTAACTTAGTGACTATCTTGTTTTGACGTCGAATCATTTTCTTTTCCAGCACTGCTTCTGGTTCCTTGTCAGTGCCCGTGTCAAATAGGTATTGTGGCAGAGATGCAACAACTGATGGCGGGTTCGGGCATAGCTTCAACTGACTGACATGGAAGACGTTGTGTATAGCAGCCTCAAGAGGAAGAATAAGCTTGTAAGCTACGCCACCAACTCTGTCACTTACCATGAAAGGACCAAAAAACGTGGTGATAACTTATGTGGAACCCTTCTATTTTTCAGTGAGCGTTGTCGGTATGGCTGTAGTAGATACACGTAATCCCCAACCTTGAACTCCATAGCAGAACGACCAGAGTCAGCATTCTGTTTCATTCTGTTTTGCACCCGAGAGAGATGAAACTTCAGCATCACAATCATCTCTTCGCGCTTTTGCAGACTGCGATCAACTGTAAGAGAAGAACTCTCCCCTGGTAAGTATGGTAGGTGTAGAGGAGGTAGTTGGCCAAAGACTACTTCATAAGGTGTTGTTCCTGTCGCAGAGTGGTATGTAGTATTGTACCACCATTCTGCAAGAGGTAACCACTTACTCCAAGTATGTGGGGCATTGGATGTCATGCACCATAAGTATGTCTCTAGCGTCTTGTTTGTAGCCTCTGTCTGCCCATCAGTTTGGGGGTGGTAGGCAGTAGAGAACTTCAAATCCACACCATGAACTCTAAACATTTCCTTCCAAACATCGCTTAGGAAAGTAGGGTCACGGTCACTTACAATGTTCTGAGGCATCCCATGAATCTTGAAGATATGATCGAGGTACAGCTGAGCGACATCAGTGGCTGTGTAAGGGTGAGACAGAGCCAAGAAGTGGGCGTTCTTACTGAGTCTATCCACTACCACCAAGATGCAGTGTTTGCCTGAAGATGGAGGTAAGCCCTCGTTGAAGTCCATGCTAATGGATTCCCATACCCCATTCGGTATAGGTAATGGTTGCAGGAACCCCGGTTGAGCGGCGAGATAGTGTCTTGATCCGATGTAGCATAGCGTCTCGACCGGAGTGTCCTCCTACTGCCGAGTCATGTAGCCATTTAAGAATAACAAGCTTCACATCTGCGTTATTACCGACAACTAGCTTTCCCTTACGTCGCAGCTCTTCATTATCAAAAGAGTATTGAGGATGAGAGTTACGATCAGACTCAAGTTCAGTGATAACCTTGCGTAGATGAGGATCTGATTTCCATAGCAGCTTTAGTTTGTCATAGAGATCATGATCTGACTGAGACAAAGCCATTTGTAGTAGTTGTGAGCCACTGACCCTTGACAAAGCATCTGCGGCGTGATTTTCCTTGCCTTGTTTGTATTGAATCTCAAAATCATATCCCATGAGCTTGGATAACCACATATGTTGGAAAGGGGTTGTGATCTTCTGCTCCATTAGGTACTTAAGACTTTTTTGATCTGTCTTTATGATGAAAGGTCTATGTGCTAAGTAGGCACTCCAAGCTTGGACCGCATGCACTACTGCCATAAGCTCCTTCTCATAAACTGAAAGTGCCTGGTGTCTGGGACCCAAAGCTCTGCTGATGAAACAAATAGGATGATTTTCTTGCATCAGCACTGCCCCTATGCATGTGTTCGATGCATCAGTCTCTATTATAAATGTCTTGTTGAAGTCAGGGAGGCTTAATACTGGTGATGATGATAAAGCATGCTTCAGAGCAATGAAAGCGCATGTTGCATCTTCTTTCCAACAAAAACCTTCCTTCTTCAACAGGGTTGTTAGGAGTCTAGCAATGATGATGTATCCTCTAATGAAACGCCTGTGGTAATTTGCAAGCCCCAAGAAGCTGCGAAGCTCTCTCTGGTTGGTAGGTGCAGGCCACTGAGCAACGGCTTCTACTTTCTTAGGGTCAGTACTCACACCTTCAGCTGATATGAAATGACCAAGGTACTCTATCTTCATCGCTCCAAATGTACATTTTGATGGCTTGAGATATAACCGTTGTTCCCTTAAGACTGAGAAGACTACTTCTAGATGCTTGAGATGTTCCTCCCATGTAACACTGTATACTAGAATATCATCAAAGAAAACCAGCAGAAACTTTCGAGCAATATCCTGAAATACATGATTCATTATTCCCTGGAAAATGCATGGAGCATTTGTCAAACTGAAGGGCATAATAAGATACTCAAAATGCCCAACATATGTTTGGAAAGCAGTCTTGTACACGTCATCGGGATGCACCCGTAACTGATGAAAACCAGCTCTAAGGTCAAGCTTAGAGAAGTACTTGGCACCACATAATTCATCCAAGAGATCATCTAGTAGTGGAATGGGGTATTTATCTTTGATGGTCTGCTTGTTGAGTCCCCGGTAATCCACACAGAGTCTCCATGAGCCATCCTTCTTCTTCACGAGTACAACTGGAGATGCGTATGGACTGGTGCTTCCTTGGATAATTCCCTGAGTTAGCATTTCCTTGACCATTTTATCAACCACATCCTTCTGCAACGATGAGTGTCTATAGGGTCGTTGGTTCACTGGATTAGCCCCTGTGGTTAATGGTATTCTGTGATCAAACCCCTCACAGAAAGGAGGCAGATCAGATGGCTCTGCAAATATATCAGCAAAGTATTCCGGAAGAGGTGCAAGCTCTGCATCTCGTGAGCTTTCAACGTCATCAGCTGATATGTAGGAAATCATTGCTTGTTCTAACTCTCGTACCTTTACTGATGGTGTTGAGTCCATCTCTCTAACTTGTAACAGAGCAATTTGTGGGCCTTGTAGAAGTAACTTATTCAAGCTTCCTCCTTTTATGACTTTACAACCTGATTTGGTAACACCTTTTAGGCGGTAGTGTGTCCCATTCAGTTTAAACTCCATGGTAAGCTCAAGGAAATCTCATAGTATGAGTCCCAAAGTAGAGAGCCATTGGACCCCAGGTACCAAATCGCAACAAACCAGAGGTAAGGTCCTGATCTCAGTCTGAAAGTCATAACCTTGGACCGTCCATTTGAAATCTGTAGATTTGAAACCAGCCACTAAAACTCCTCCTGCTGCAGCTACTGTCATAGGACTGATGGAGGTCAGTGTGCATCCTATCTTTTCAGCACTCTTCAGATCGAGGAAATTGTGAGTGCTCCCTGGATCAATAAGGATGTGTATCATGTGCTTCTTCTCGCCGTAGTGCCCAACAATTCTCATACAGTTGAAGTTAGCTGAGCCGTTTAGAGCGTTGATAGATATGGTTGAAGTTTTATCAGAGGGATCAGGGGTAACTTCCTTAACTGACTCTAGAGATTCTTCCTCATCTTCTGACCTTTCTTCACCACCGTCCATTAAAAGAACACATGCCCTTTCTTGTGCTTAAGATGATGACTAGGTGTGTAGGGCTTCATCACAGAACATGCATAAACCCTTATTCCTTCTCTCCTACATCTCTTCGTAAGAATACTTCTTTGGGATTTTGTCTGAGAGTCCCTTAGGAGTGAAAGTTGGCTTAGTTGGTATTGCCGTAGGAGAAGGGCTTGATGTTTTGTTGTGAGAGGATGAGTTTGGTTTTTGAAACAAACCGAAAGGAGTTCTGGGTTGTTTCATGGGAGTGCAAGCTATCACAGATTCATGTAGCATAGCGATGCGAGCTGCTTCAGTCACTGTTTGAATGCTGAACTGTCTGACGTGGAGAGCAAGGTGTTGGTTCATGTTTGTCAGGAATATGCTCAACGCATGTGCTGTAGGTAGAGATGGACGAGACAGCGCACAGTCAAACTTGTCGTGATACACTTCTATAGAATCGTTACCTTGATTTAGGCTCACCAGTTCTGATAAGGGGTCATTGTATAAAATGACAAACCTAGCCGCGACGGCTACGATATACTCCGGCCAAGAAGGGTAGATTCCGTAATGTTCACTGATGTAGTTCTGGTGCCACTGCCGTGCTTTTCCCTTCATATGTAGAGAAGCTAATCGTACTTTCATCTCTGGTGGAGTGTTATCCACCATGAAGAACTGTGAACAGGAGAAGATCCAGTCACGTAACAGAGTGCCATCGAAGAGAGGGAAACTGATCTTTGTTAACCTTCCAGACAAGCTGTAAGGAAGCAAAGGTTCGTGGTTGTCTTCCATATGTCCTTTTCCTTTTGGCATATAGTCGTATCTCTGCGGATCTGGTGGGTTCGAAGGCTCAGGTGGTCGAGATAAACCCGGTGTGGGTAAGATCCCTGTAGAGACCGTAGCTCCAGCCGAATGAGGTGTTGATGTTGACGACTCGTGGTGTTGTCGAGGAGGAGATCCACTCGCAAAATACCTCAAGATAGTCGCTTCAAGACTACCCATACGTACGTCGAAGCTTCTCTCTAACCCTTTAGACCGTGCATCGAGTTCCGAACGGAGATGATTGATGATACCGTCGGTTCTCTGAGACTGCTCCTCGGTTTGTTTGGTATGTGCTTCCCGCAGCTCGTCTATTTGTTTGCTGAGCTCTGAAATTGTGTGTTGTCTAGTCTCCATGATCGAAATTGCTCTGATACCAGTGTTAAGGTTAGAACCAGAAACAGAAGAGAATCGGTAAAAATGATCAGAGAAAGAGAATCACCTTAAACCTTTAGAGGTTGAAGATAATGGAGGTTAGGAAACAGACAAGAGAGACAGAGAGAAAGCAGAGTGTAAGAGAGAGATCGATAATATTCGTTGTATTCCACTGCTTTAGCCGACAAAGGCATTAAATAGAGTTTGTACAAAGATAAACCAGCAAAGATGGGAGTTAACCAACCAACTCGAATAAAATAAACCGGGTAACATAAACCGGATAACAGATACTGAAATAGTAATGAAGATAGAAAGAGTGATCCTCTGTAACAGCCTGTAACATAATAGCACGGTCTCAAGCGTTATGAGCGGGAAGAGAAACGAGCGAGAGCTAGTTGCTGCGGCGAGAGCTGGAGGAGGAAGAATAGTAGACGACAACAAGGCGGAGAGAGATTCTAGCTCTCTCGGCGGTGGCAGCGACGATGATGATGGTGGTGGAAACGGCGACGACGGGTCGAGGGAGAAACTTCGGTTGTCTAAAGAACAAGCGTTGGTTCTCGAGGAGACTTTTAAAGAGCATAGCACTTTCAATTCGGTCAGTGGCATTTTCGTAATGTTTTTTTTTTGTTGAAACTTCATTTATTTATAATCTCAGAAAATTACAAAAGCTCACCTACACAGGTGCTCAATTACGAGATGAACTATATCTAATTCTCTATCTTAATTACCGACAGTAATCTTTAACGAAAACCATGTAATCCTTCCTTGAAGACATTGCCTTTATTTTGTAATATCTATCTGAGGAAATTACAAGAACAATCAATCATTCATCAGTGTAATAAAAAACAACAGTTTGTGATGATCATAAGTGGATAAGCCTTCCCAAATCTGTTACTCATTTATGAACTGTAAAATCGTCAATTATTTTTTAACTGTATATATAAAACTTTTAACACTAATGAAAAATCTAAAGGTAATTAAGTATCAAACCAAGTTACGTACACTGAAAGAAAAATATAAAAGAACTACATCATATCATTATTTTAGACTCTACTCATTCTCTTTGACATCCTTTACCTTCATTTCCACCTCTTTGACATCCACTGAATCAGTAACCTCAGCCCTATAAACATAAAACCTAACCACGACCAAGAACAAGACGAAATTAACCAAATTTAGACCCGCAAAGAACAAGTAATAATAATCCAGCCTAGACTCATTAAGATTGTTCAAAATCCATCCCCTTCCTCGCTTTTTCGTTATCTCAGAAACCGTTGACAGCAAGAAACTACTCATGAAATTCCCAACGGCTAAACTCGTTGTGGAATACGATGTTCCTAGACTTTTCATACTCTCAGGAGCTTGGTCGTAGAAAAATTCGAGCTTTGCAACTTCTAAGAACGAATCAGCCATACCCATTAGCACAAACTGAGGAAGCAAAGCGAAGATAGTCAAGGGTAGCTCTACTTTGGTTTGGTGTATGAGTCCATGTTCAGCAGCGATATTGAGTCTATACCTGTTACAAAAGTAAGTGTTAAGGAAAACTAATGTAATACAAAATAAAACATAACCATAAATTACTTAGTATTATGTTACTAATGACATGTTACGTTTAGAATGAAACTCATATACTAATCAGTCTTGTTCATGATTCCTAATGTTAAGTTGTATGTATTATATTAATAATTTAACATTTAGGGAAATTTCTAAAATAGCACATTTTCAAGGTTTAGTTTCAAACCTAGCACTACTAAATAAAACTTCCAAGAATGATACAAATTTTAAAATCATAATGATATTTAATTTATGATAAATCTTGTAAGAACAAATTATTTTCGAAATTTTATATATCATTTTTGTTTAAAGATGAAAGTTCTTAGTGAATACCTCTCAGTGACAGATGCGATGATCATGATGAGGATGTGGAAGATGAGACCAATGCCCATTCGTTGAAGCAGAGTAACACCTCTTGGATTGCCAGTGAATTTTCGAGTTAGCTTGACAAAGACTCGATCGTATATAACTATAGAGATGAGCATTGAGAGCGTGACGAAGCCTCCTAGACTCGCTGGTGGGATGCTAAAGTTTCCAGTGATCTTTCGGTCTAAAGTGGTTCCTTGTTTGACAAACAAAGTGTTGATTTGAGCGATCATCATGCTTGGAACGAAAGTTATGAACAATACAGGTAACATTCTCAACATTTGTTTGGTTTCTTCGACTTCTGTGATAGTACATAGATTCCATTTATGGTTTGTTCCTGATTTGAGTGACGCTCTGTCTAAGAATCTGCGCCACAATAGTTGCATGTTATTCTCTATGTTTCTCAAAGAATGCCATTTTAAGATTATACTTCTGTTTTAAAAAGAATGTCATTATATATTTCTAAAAAAATACATATTTAATCTGTTTTATTTTTTTTTGAATAACCAATAAATTTTTATTTAATCATTTTATTTTTTAGTTAATTAAAACTGAATAAAAGTATTTAATGTATTTTGCAATTTCTCATTTGGCGGGAAATGTGTTAAAATGACGGCATTATGTTAATATAGTATTTTGAGATATACTAACAACATGATTAACCCCATTCTCTTAGTCAAAATTTTTAACTCATAATTTAACATTTTTTTTACACTTTTCGGCCAAAAGACGATTCTTGTATCTCTTAGCCGAAGCAAAGAATCCAATTAATAGATTGAGGTTAATTATGGTCTAAAAGTTCTATACACGTTACCTTAGACTTGGAGTGGGCTGGATCGGAAAGGCGCCATTCCGCTCATATTCCAGTGAAGGCAGCTCGTGAAAGTGTGTGACGTCACGTGCCATTGGCGCTTTGGCTTTGCGAAGTGAAGCCACAATGACTCGAGCCATCTTGGTGAAAGGACTCCCCGTGGGGAGTTTATGACGATAAAATGGAGTACCCATCAAGAAAATAGAAATGGATATAGCTAGACCTATTGTCGGAAGTCCATATCCCAAGGCCCATCCCACGTTATCTTGAATATAAACAAGAACGGTGTTTGCAAAGAGTGTTCCAAAGAAGATACTAAACATCCACCAGTTGAAGAATGATAGTTTCTGAGTCTTCTCCTTTGGGTCGAAAACGTCGAACTGATCGGCTCCTATGGTGGAAATGTTTGGTTTTGTACCGCCTGTTCCAATCGCTAATGTGTATAACGCTCCAAAGAAAACCGCAAGTTGTAGAACCGAAGCCTTTTTGCAGTCTTCCGCATTAGCCGTTGAGCATTCTGGTGGTTTGATTCCCGGTATAGATACTGATAATGTTAGAACCAGCATCCCCTGTAATCCATAAATGACTAAACCGGTTATCACGGAGTTGTGTTAAACTAAATGAATTATTCTTTTCCAGTTTTCTGAAATATGGCTGGTATGGCCGTATATATGGTGTATATACACTATTCAGTAGTATTCTATACCATTTTTAGTGTATGGCAAATAGTGCAGTGATGGTTTGGATGGGTACACAAATAAATCGTTTATACAGTGTTTATATAGCATTTATACAAGTAATACATTTTTAAAGAAATTTCTGCAAACAATTATAATGTACAAGTTTTTTTTTTAAATTTCATCTGATTACTTTCGTAACTATATTCAGATGTTATACAATAATCAACCGTCAAAAATATCCCTTTATATATTATTTGAGAAGCATTACAATATGTTGTGGTAGTCACGTGTCATCATGAAAATGTTTATCAAATTTACAAAAAAATATTGATCTATATAAACATATAATATATTTGTTATTAAATTAAACATAAAACTATTGTTAATGCTATTCAATATTTTCTTAAACAAAATTTACGGAATTACCTAATATTCTTATAATATATATGACAATTAATGATTTGAATAAGAAAGATTTGATAAAAAATTATATAGTCTCTATTCCTTTTGTTAAATTCATATTGTAAAAATAAATTAAACAGTAATATTAATTATATAATAAAATTTTGTTTTTTCATATATGTTATATTTTGAATTCTTAAAAACAATTATGAATTAATAAAACATTTAAAAGTTTCACATATAATATTTTGATTAATAATTTATTTTTTTTTGTTATAGTACGAAACAAACAATTACATAGTTAATGTGTAAAAAATATCATTTAATAGATATTCAAATTAGATGTATATATATAGTGATGTTTAAATTAAACTATATACCACTTAAAATGCATAAATATTTTAAATTACATTGAAAAAGTATTGAAAATTTAATACTTTAATGAAAAATTTTGAATTTAATTTTTATAAACAATGATGAATTACTGCAAATATTAAATCTTTCACATTAAAAATAATGTTATTAATGGTTTAAAAATTTTGTCATAAAAATATACACTTCATTTATAACCAAATTTAATGATTTTTCAAAGTCATGCCCGCTTCAGTCAGAGGATAAAAAGACGGATGCATACTCTCTAGTGTATACGGACAAAACAGTCTGAATTGGGATATTACTCTAACGTGGAATGTTGACTGGTCCTTCTCTTATCTTTTTCTGTCTCGTTGACTCAATTTCAAAAGTTTATTACGTGAAATTAAAATTGAATATTCAAGATTGAAACGAATAACAGTAAGAAAAGTAAATGGCTTCTGGATAAGCGACGCCGCTTACTATAGAGGGCAAGAGGTGCGACGACTTTAATAAGTTCATCTTCTCTTTTTTTCAAGTTGACTTTATGTGCATCTTCGAATCCAATAATTTTAAGGTTCCAACTTTTCTATTAATTGTATGTGATATTTGGTTCCAAGTTTTTTACTAGTATATATATATGTTATATTAGATTCAGATTTGGATAATGATAAAATGGTATAGTATTTAAAAGGTATCAGAATTTTTCATTGTAGTAATATTTTACAATATTAATAATTACAGGCGTCTAAAATTATTTGCAATGTTGACCATAAAATATTTATATTGTAACTTGTTAATTATTTTTCAAGTAGTGTAACAAATTTCCCTCGAAGTTAAAACACTACTAGCTTTTGACCCGTGCTTTTCAAGCGCGAAAATTGTTTTATGATTAAAAATTTATATAATTGTTTTTTGTTTTTATTTAAAATACGTTTTGACATAAAATTAGTAGTCCGAAATTTGTGGTGATGATTGGTTCGCATTAGTTTTTAGTTTCAGTTTTTTTTTCAAATTATTTTAGATTTTGGTTTTTAATTTTTTAGTTTTTAAATTTCTTTTTTTTTTTCATCTTTTGGTTTTGGTTTTTAGTTTTTAGATTTACTGAATTAGTATAAACTGATATTACCAACAAACAAATCTCAAATAATCAAACATCTAAATTAAAATTAAAAGTTGATATTTAAAAAAATGCAATAGTTTACTTTTATAAAGAAAAAAATAAAAATATAACATGCGTTTTTAGTTTTTAGATTTTTTTTGTTTTACTTTACATTTAATTTAAAATAAAAATAAAAACTTATTATTGAAATTTAACAAAACAAAGTGATTGTTATCTACTATTAAAATACATTAACATTTTTAGTTACATGATTTAAATAAGTGATTAATAATGAAATTAAAAAAATATATATTAAACACCTGAAAATATCAATTTCATTTAATTATTAGATTTCCATTTTTTGAACGAACTGGTAAATATTAAACGGTATATTACTATTTCTAAAACCTATTGATTTAATATAATTAGTAGATTTCCATATTTATTAATATTAATGAACTGCTACGATATGAAATCTATTGGTTTTATATAATTAGTAGAATTCCATATTTTGATAAACCGTCGGTTTTTTAATTTGGTTTACATATATTAATTTTGTCGATTTTATTTAAGTAATGCGGTACAATCAACTATATGACAAGTATTATTTATTTATTTGTAACATTATAGAAAAAATTCAAATTTAAATGACAACTTGTATCAGTTGATAAAAAATTTCCGTTTTAATAGACTAGACTACGGACGCTCTAACTAGTAACAACTTGGCCATGAGGCTAATCACAATGCTTACTTAATTATTTTGCTGCCTTCGACACCAAAAAAAAAAAGAAGCAAAATCAAGTTGATGCATAACTTTTTTTATAGGTGAGCCGTCATGCCGTCGCTTCTAATTTTCAAAAATATGACAAACAATGCAATGTGAAAGAGGGTGATCCGTCAAAAATGAAGTCCACAAATCATAATATTGACAAGAAAAACATATCATGGATCGTCACGTCACGTTTTTAAGTTCCCACGCCTAGATTCACGTTTATGAGCATACTTACCTAATTTGGTTCTCTAGTGGTCATGACTTTGATATGTTAAAAAATAATTAATATCACTTTGGCACAACCAAAGCGTTTTGTGTGTGTTTGATAGAAGAAGGTAGATACATACCGAAAAATAGATAGCACAGGAAATGACGAAAGTGATATAGCGACCGAGATGAGCGTCTGCGACATAAGCACCTAAGATGGGAGTGAGCCAACTAGTCCCAACCCAGTTGGTCACATTATTCGAGGACTTGACTGTTCCTTGGTGCAATTTAGTAGTCATGTAGATCACTAGGTTGCTTGATATCCCGTAATAAGCCATCCTTTCAAATACCTCGTACACTATTACAACATCATTAGTTAATATTATAAGAATAAAAATTTAACGAACAAGAGATTAAACAACAAGGAAAACTTTCGTGATGAAAAAGTGTGTGAAATTGATCTATAAATGACTTCACCTACTAGTAATTTATATGTTATAATTTAATGTCTAGAAAGAAAATTCCAAACTGGAAAAGAACATAAAAAATGGATTTATGAATTAGTTTTACGTTGACCATTAAGTTTGAGCTTGTCTCGCTAATCTCGTTTTTAATTCCTATACTTGGTGAGCTTATACTGTCAAGGCTTACTTTGCAGACTAATTTTCATATGAAAAATAAATAGTCTAGTGATACTTTATGACCTCGAATTTATCACATGCATTTTCTAAAAATCGGATAAGAACGTCACATATCTTTCTTTTACTTTCTCTCGTCACCATTGAAAAGTTTCCGAGACTCATGGCAGAATTAAAGAATAATACTTATACCATCATCATAGTCAGAACATTGAAAAAAAACTGTTAAGATAAACGCATAACCATTTGTTTAGTCTATTTAATTGAAAATATATTATGGAAACTATTAATAGAAAGTGAAAATAAGTTGGAAGTATAATTTACCGACTACGAAGGAACAAGCTTTCCATCGACCTCTAATGGATCTTCGAACAGGATTACCACGAAGATCAACAGTTCCATCTTTTGTGTAATCATCTCCTACCTCTTCAACTGTCATTTCTCTATCTTCTCTTTATTTTTTATTTTTTATTTTTTTATCTCTCTATTTCTTTCTTTGTTCGGTAGCTTCTGTGTATTCTTTTAAGGTGGATATTTGTGTGAAGAGAGTGGGCACTTTTGTCTCATATATATACAAAAGAGATGCTGAAGATTTTTTTGTTTGTCAACAAAGAGATGCTGAAGATAAGAGAATCTTTTGACATAGTACAAAAAATCATTAATACTGACTGAAAGTAACTAAATTATTTAACATAAAACTAATTATACACAGTTTACATCAATTGTCCAATTGGGTGATTGTTTTAGAATACTCGATTATCTATTTTTTTTTGTGCAAAAGAAATGTATAAGAGAGTTAGGCGATTTTTAATATGTACGTCTTGATGAGCAAATAATTTGTTTTGCTACCTTTAGCACCATGACTTGTCCTCTCGTCATACAACTCGTTTAACATATGAAAACATCCATATACAATTTTAAAATATGCAAAGAGAGTAAATGTTTGTACAATATACAATAAAAAGTTGCTGAGATTGAATGCTCGACATGTAATACTAGTCAAGAAATAAAAAAAGCACGTTGTGGAGTCATCACATTAAAAAAAAGTTAGAACTATAGATTAAAGATACAAAATTTTGGTAAATAAAATAAATGAAGATGAAGTACTGGGGAACGTGAAAGCTACTGAACTTAATATTTTGTTTTAATTTAAATGATGAGACGAATATAAGAATAATTGAGTACTGTTGTTTTTTTCTTTCATATGAAGATGAACAACTATTAAACTTTTAGGTTTGGTTGGTTGGTAAAGATCTCACGAGTATACGCTGCACTCCCATTTTTCAGTTTCCACTTGTAAACATTGATTTTGTCTAGTTTTAATATTTACTAACACAATCACAATTATCATTAAGATAATTTTGAAACTTGGCCATACTAACATTCTTTATACAATATGTTTCGTCGTAACGTGTATAAATGATTCCAAAAACATTGCTTCAAGACGCAATTGTATTGATTTATGAGTTCAATTATTTTATATCAACTTACTATATAAATGACAAATGAGTTTGGGTTTTTCAAACTTCTGCATCTTCTTACAATGTTCCCTGCGCATTACGAATCATATGATTATTTCAGTTTTAAATGTATTGCGAGTTATATTTGTTTATTTAACTACTATCTGTCAATGTTATTGTTGAATATACGAGGCAAAGATATATTTTCACGCTTTCACACCAGCTGGGTTCTTGTAGAATCCTTGACGTCACTGAAATATATGATAAAGTTAAATGTTTAATTCCGTTACGATTAGTTCCTCTATAAAACCTAGATAAAATGTCCAGAAATCTTTGTCAACAATGACGAAGAAAATCATGTGCTGATGCTCCTGATTAAGATCTTCATGCTAGTTTTGTTTCTTAGAAGATTTCTTGCAGCTCATCTCTCTGGCCCACTCTGGTCTGTATATTGTATTTTCTCTATCTAAAAGAAATAAATTGATACTCCAAACCAGACAAAGTTCAGATGAGCGTATTGCTTAATTGTTTGGCAGGTATATTGACCTTGTTAATCTTGATAGTCAATTGTTAAATGTGAATCTTAACTTAGTCATATTTAGCTAGGTGAATAATGAAGCGAGTCTCAGCTCATTAGGACTTAGAGGATTCGATAAACTTGGTATTAGTTGGTTTCCCGGTTTAGTGGGTCAACGCCGGTTTATTCTTAGAATCTGTTTAATGTCCGGTTTAATATAAACCCTTGGTTTTGTATAAAAGGGTAGGTTCATGAGCTGAGATGTAATCGTTGTTCTTATTCACTTAGAAGAAGATTGATTAGGTGCAAGTCTCAGGCGTGTTGAGCTTGTGGGATTCAATTGTTCTTAGTGAATTGCTGGATCGAGGTCTGGTCCCAGTGATTAGTTCTCTATATCGGAGAGATACACTGGGTAAACATCTGACTGTGTCTTCGTTCTTCTCTTAATCTTTCTTTCGTTCTTGTTCACATTCAATAGAGAGAGAAAGAGAGTTTGAGAGGCGTGAGATACTTCCTGAGAAAGCGTACTTGATCAAAGCAAATCTTTATCAAGTTGTAACATCAATCAACTCAGCTAGAAAAACAGGGGAAGCCTCGACATAGTCACTGGTCTGCTGTTGGAGAAAACTTTCAAAATGGGAAGCTGTCTCATGCTTTATCTCATTCTGGTCAGAGAGCAGACGTCCATCCACTGTTGAAATCCTTCGTATAGCATTCCGAGAAGAACGTCTCTGACACACATTATGATAAAAATTGGTAGAAATTATTTCCCAAAAAAGAATGAAAAAATTGGTAGAAATTATTTCCCAAAAAGAATGAATCACACAATACACTCTTTCTCTATTTTTTTTTTTAAAAGATACTCTTTCTCTTTTGTTAATATTTTCAGATTTGATTTTTTTTCCAAGTGATAATCAACCAAGATCTTTTTATATAGTGGTATATTTTATGCTATTCGATATTATATAAATAATATAAATATACGTACCAATAAATAAATAGCTGAAAAGATGACAAAAGTAATGTACCGTCCAAGATGGATGGGCAACATAAGCACCCAAGATTGGAGTGATCAGCCAATTGGTCCCAATCCAATTAGTCACCCTATCTAATTGGTTGACCTTTCCTTTGCTGCTTTGGTAGTAATAATGTTAATCACTAGTGTTGGGACCAACCACTAGGGTGTTTGGCAATCCATTACATGGCTGTCCAAAAAAAAAAAGCAATCCATAACATGATAACAAGCCACTATTTCAAATGCATGCTATACTGACCACATGAACATTCCAGACATTGGTTAATACTTATTTACATAATCACTGTGGTTTATATGGAATACATCTAAAAATAAGTGAAAATAGTTGTAAAGGTAAACAGTCCTTAAGGATATTACGACATAGTTTCTTTGAAAATCATCAAAACTATGGCCACATTTTAGAAAACAAATTCCTATACTTTTTTATTCAATTTCTTTTTTAATCATCCTTTTGTTCATTCTTCGTAAGTCGCTAATGGAAACTAAAAGTTCACATGACTTTTTGATATTTAGTTTTGTACTAGAGTTAGATACTCTCGCAGGTGGGAAGTCTCCCATTTGGCTTATGTTTTTATTCTTTCCTACTCATTTCTTTACAATTGCCTCGATAGTTTTTAAGTTTGTAAACTTATTCTTTGGTTGATAAATAAATTCAGCAGTCCATTTTTTTTTCCTTTAGCATAGTTATTACTTCTTGAATATGTCTATCTTCTGAAAGATCTGAAGTAAGTACACGGAGACGATCACTAAAATTAAAAGAAAGCAGAAAACAATATATCTAAATAAAAACCGTTTTAGATTAGGGATTATTCATTCTCCTCCACTATCACCTTCGCTTCCTCTTCTTTCACATCCACTGAATGAGTAACCTCAGCTCTATAAACATAAAACTTAACCACAACCAAGAAGAAGAGGAAGTTAACAAAATTAAGAAGTGCAAAGAACAAGTAATAATAATCCAACCTAGACTCATTAAGATTATTCAAAATCCATCCTCTTCCTCGTTTCTTCGTTATATTTGATACCGTCGACAGCAAGAAACTGCTCAAGAAATTACCGATCCCTAAACTCGTTAAGGAATAAGATGCCCCGAGACTTTTCATACTCTCAGGAGCTTGATCATAGAAAAATTCTAGCTTTGCAACTTCTAAGAAAGCATCCGCCATACCCATTAGTACGAATTGAGGAAGCAAAACGAAGATGGTCAGTGGTAGTTTTATTCCCTTTTGATGGACGAGTCCATGATCAGCAGCGACTTTGAGTCTATACCTATTACACAAAAAGCCAAATAAAAAACAAGTGTAATTACTAATAATACAAGAGTATATGGAATTACTAAAAAAAACACTATATAATATTTGCAGTGCAATCAATCAATTGATGTATGCCCTATTTATACATTCCAACGGATTCCACGGCCAGGAATAGCATGTTTTCTTGTAGTAAATATTTATGAAAAGTAGTCATGTTTATCTTAAATGTTAACAATACCTTTCGGTGAAACATGCAACGATCATGACGAGGATGTGGAAGATAATACCAATTCCCATTCGTTGAAGCATAGTAACGCCTCTTGGATTCCCGGTGAATTTTCGAGTAATCTTGACAAATACTCGATCATATATGACAATGGAGACAAGAATTGAGAGTGTGACAAAGGCATTGAGACTCGCTGGAGGGATACTGAAGTTTCCGGCGATCCTTGCGTTTAGAGTGGTTCCTTGTTTGACAAACAAAGTGTTGGCTTGTGCAAGCATTGCGCTTGGGACTAAAGTTGCACACATGGTAGGTAACATATTTAGCATTTGTTTTGTTTCTTCAACTTCAGTGATTGTACAAAGATTCCATTGATTAGTTGTTCCTGTTTTGAATGAAGCCCTGTCTAAGAATCTGCAACACATTGATGGTTTCATGTTAGAGCTTTTTTTATTGTTGAGTATCTCATAAACATAATACTAATTGCTTAACATTATTTAATTAATATTTAAAGTTTTTAAGTACAAAACTAAATTCAAACAATTAGAAAATGACGTGAGTATCTTAACTTTTTTTGTCGAGTATCCTAGATTTCTTTCTATTTTCTTCTTGTTACATTTTTTTCATTAGTTACATATTCTTTTAGAACCTTGTAATGATCGTGCTCTTACTGTACTTTATGATGTTTTATAAACGAAAAATATGAATCTTACCTAAATAAATATTCACATTACCTTAGACTCTTAGTGGACTGAATTGGAAAGGTGCCTTTCCTCTCATATTCCATTGAAGGCAGCTCGTGGAATTGTGTGTGGTCACGTGCCATAGGGGCATTAGCTTTTCGAATTGAAGCCACAATGACTCGAGACATCTTCTTGAAAGGGCTTCCCGTGGGGAGTTTATGGCGGTAAAAAGGAGTGCCCAACAAAAAAACAAAGATGGAAATAGCAAGTCCCAAAGTTGGAATCCCATAACCCCAGCCCCATCCCACATTATCTTGAACATAGACAAGAACTGTATTAGCGAAGAGGGTGCCAAAGAAGATACTAAACATCCACCAATTGAAGAATGACATTTTTGTAATCTTCTCCTTTGGGTGGGTCTCGTCGAACTGATCGGCTCCTATGGTAGAAATGTTCGCTTTTGTACCGCCTGTACCAATGGCTAATGTATATAATGCTCCAAAGAAAACTGTTAACGGTAGGGCAGAAGTCTTTTCGCAGTCTTCAGGATTAGCCGTATAACATTCTGGTGGCTTAATTCCCGGTATAGATACTGATAACGTTAACACCAACATCCCCTGTAATTGATAGATGACCAAAACCAGTTAATTCATTGTTGTGAGGGTTGACGGATCATTTGATCCTTCATTAGTATTGAGTAAGGCCTAAGCATTTTAACCCGCACTAGCGAACCGGACCAAATCAAACTAAGAGGTACTAAACCAAGCCGAATAATCACAAAATATTGAATGGTTCATCTTTCTCCATATCTAAATTACATGAATCAAAACTGAACCGAGAACCAAATATAAACATCAATACCTAAAATAGATACCTAAAAATATTTTTTTTCTAAATAACTAAATATATAAAAAAGTACAAGAACATTTATATCCAAAATTATCCAACAAACTGAACTGCCTGAGATTATCCAAATATCTTAATCTAAAATAACTGAAATAATTCCAATTATCTAATATTTTTATCCGAACAACCCAATTTATCTTATAGTTATATAAATTATTCAAAATTATCTGAAAATATGAACCAAACATGAACAGAATAAATCCAATTTTCGGATATAAGCTAGTTTCCAATTTTATCACCCCAGCCAGATCAAAGTTTTTCCTACTTTGAACCAAAATTAACCTGAATATATAAACAGTATTTATATTATTTTTGAGTGATTCTGAGGTTCATCACCAGTAGGTCCGTATATCTTTCTAGAGTGGTGCCCAAACCATTTTAAATTTATTCTGTTTTGGAGGGGAGATCCCTTCCAACGTAACTTAAATCTATAGCTTTTCGAACATTTTATTAAATAGTCAAAAGTTTTTGTCACTAGGCGTAATGGTTTCTATATCTTTATATTCAAAAGAACCAAATGGAAGAACTGAAAGTTTGTAAGATTGATTTTTTGTGCATATAGGTTAAATAGTTAAAAGAAAATTATGTATTTTTCGTTCTTAATGGTTAGAGAAGATATACGTACCAAAAAGTAGATAGCAGAAGAGATGACGAAAGTGCGGTAGCGACCTAGATGAGCGTCCGCGACATAAGCACCCAAGATGGGAGTGAGAAAAATAGTCCCGACCCAGTTGGTCACATTATTCGCGGACTTAACCGTGCCTTGGTGCAATTTGGTTGTCATGTAAGTCACTAGGTTGCTCGCTATCCCGTAATATGCCATCCGCTCAAATGCCTCGTACACTTTTTTTATAACAAACATTAATTAATACGAGGAGAAGCTTATAAACCTAACGAATAGTTAATGAGTGTTATACATAAAAATAGGATGTAATTCAAAAAAAAAGAAGGAAAAACTCTGAATTGAAAAACAATGAAAGTAAAATATAGATAAATTCTATGAGTAATTTATATGTATAAATATACTAATTACTAGTGCCTTAGCCAAAAGACAACTTTCCCACACACTTTTCATAATTGAATATAGAATTAGATTCTGATTTGCGTTTCCTTAACGCTAATTATTTTTTGGTTGAAAAGAACTTATTTAGTGAAAATTTCATGCTGTCTCTACATTAGTTAGTTTTAAAATTTTAATTTAATTTATGTTTTTATTTGCGTCTAAATTATAATTATGGAAAATCGTAAATATCATATATGTTAAATGTTAGTTTTATATAGTGTATATTTTAATAAGATAGATGTAAGAATTCAAACTTATAGTCTTCAAATTTGCTCAGTATAGTTTCGTAATTATGTAGGGGATAAGATATGGCACCACTTATTACTCTCTGGTAACCGTTGAAAAGTTTCTGAGACTCATGTTACAGTAATAATTTACCATTTTAAGATATCTACAAACTTATACTATTATATACTACTTCGTACAGTAAGCCTTAGATCATGATTATCGCCGTCTCTGAGCTAGGTATTTAGTGATATTAGGATTAAAAATAAATCAAAATTAGCTATTATTAAAAAAAAACGTCCCTTAATTAAGGTACAAGTAAAACGTTTCTTGTGTGAGTGATTTTGCCTTCTTCTCTCCTCATCTCTCTCTCTCTCGAAAGGAAGTGATGATTTTGTTCTCTCCACATCTCTCTCGGTGGCTCTCCTTGGTGATTCCTCTGTTTCCTTTGTTGTTTCATTATTGATGTTTCTTCGTTGTTGTTGTTAGATGAGCGCT
>JABAYD010010026.1:0-27546 GCA_014822095.1 Diplotaxis tenuifolia
ATAAGATAAATACATGTCAATCTCAAGTTTATCTTAACAAGTTTATAATTATAGATCTGAAATCAAATATAGCCAAGGTCGTAGTTATCCGTTATTTTTTTTTTTTTAAAAAAAAAGAGATACTTGGGCCTTAAGGATAACTTTTAGCCCATAATGTTTTTATTTTCAAAATATATCGGCCCAGAATCAGTCCCTGGCTTGCTCTTCAAGCTCGCCGAAAGAAGAACTGTATTACTTACCTGAGCATATTCAAGACAGAGATTCTGTGAACTTGGTCTTGAGAGAAACTTGCAATCCAATTCTGTAACCAGCAGTCTTTAGCTTCGTTTCGATTCCATGGAGTTCATCGTTGAAGAAGGAAAGCGAGTCCATGAAGAATGCTCTACTTTGATTCTCGTAAGTTTCTTTATCGTTTTCGATCTGTTCTTGAGGAATTAGGTTGTATCAGCAGCTCTACTGAAACAAGAAAAGAATTGTAATTGAAATAACTGATTGATTGTTTTTTCCCCACAACAGCCTGCATTGTCAATTGGGAACGTAGGGCAGCTAGCTGTGGATCTTCTAGTGTCATCTACTGGTGCAGAGAGAGTTGGTTATCTCGATGATCCTTATCTCCTTCCTTGTGTTGGCAATGACGCTTATGGCCCTCTTCCTTGTGGTGATCTCGCTCTTCCTCTCGAGGGTATAATCTCTCTGCTTCTTTTACTGTTTTTATTTTTGCTAGGGGATTCCCCTATTGTTTATATGGTCTATAAGACTTCTTGTAACTGATTTATTCATTGTTGATGAATGGAGAAGCTATATAAAGAAACTAGTTGACTGTTTTATAGTTTGATATGATACTATAGATCTGTGCCACTTTACATTGTTGAATCAGCCCTTCATCTTTGTGAAACACCCTCAAAGTAATCTTTTACACGTTTGTGTGTGTTTCAGTGTATGAGTCATCTTCAACTGCGACTACTCTTGCTCAGCAACGGTCTCCTGTTGCAAAGGTATTTCATTAACTTTTACCTGTGTGTTTTCTTCAGAGATACATTCATTGCTTCAGAGATACATTCATGGAAAATCCAGTTAGCTTGAGGTTTATTCAGTTAACTTATATGATGTTGATTAAAAAAAACAGGGAATGATAATTAAATTTGCGGAGAATATAGCAGAGTTTGCTGCTTCAAGTGGAAAGAAGGATGTTATTGTGCTTTCTAGTTTAGATTTCCAAAGGCTGCACAACTTGGATACGTCAAGGTTAGTTAATTGAGCTTCACTTGCCCCTTTGTTTTCCTTTCATTACTAAGTGAAAAGTGTTTACAAGGTAATTTGGGTTCCTTGTATGAAAATTCTATAGAGGCCCACAGGTGTATTATCTGTCTAACGCTAAATCTGATGGAAGAGATGATCACTGTGAAAGGCTCGGATTTGGAAGATTGGGTGAGTATGATCCACAAGGAAGATGTTGGAAGTATCTTAGCTCTGTCTTTGAGAAGAACAGTAAAGATGAGCTGGATTTACCTTCAGAAGATGAGCTTGAAGACATAGACTACTACCCAAGCTTGCCATTTGCAGCTCTTTTCTCAGCTTTTAAGGTATTTTAATGCCTTGTAACCAACGCTTTATCCACCTGCGGACTCATTATAGGTGATAATAACACTTGCTTGGGGTTTATGTTGTTTGTTTGTTTGTTAGGCAAGAGGTTTGAAGGTGACATGCCTGCTTTGTTACTGTTCTGAAGGAGACAACATTCCTGATGCATTCCTTCTTGCAGAGGCTGCATCTAAGCTTACTGGTTTAACTCCTGACAAGTTCCATGGTAAATAAAAAAAAGTTTTCTTCTCTCAAGTGTATTATCATCTTTGGAGAATAAATCGTGAGAGCTGAGTCAACTCACTGCGAACTTTTTTTTTCTGCAGGGGAGGAAGGTGGGAAGTGGGGGATACCATATTCGTGGAAGAGTATGTATGGAGCTCCTCCGGATATGTCCATGTTTTAAGATTATTGTTGGAGCTCACAAAGTTATAGACAGAGGTTGTACCAATACAAGTATGGTACAAGGAAAAGTTGTTGAACATTTGAGATGGTTTAATCTGAGATATACCTCTTTTCTTGTGTTTTTTTCATCATCAAATCTGTCTACTGGATAGCCTAATTGCTTTACTAGAATGCTATATCCCTTGAAAGTCTATGAAGAATTATAAAATAGATTGATCAAAACAGATTATTAATATTAACTTTAGCAATGAGAACTACTCTATAGAAGAAAAGAAAGTAGTTATCATCAATAGATTTACAATTTCGTATAAAGCCTGTAACATGCATGTTGGATGTTTTATAAGTGGAAGTCCCTTGTCCTGACTAGCCATAACCATAGGGGAGGAGATGACTACAGGTTTCTAAACCATAATGACAAATCACCAAACCATAATCAGAACATCAGCTTTATTTGTGGGAGCAAACAACAATAATGTTAGAAATATCTCCGGGACTAAAAATAAAGTAGTTGAGCAATCAATTCTGGAGTCATTGTGTTTTAAATGTGTAGAGATAGGGCAAGCCAAGTACTTCTGACCAGCTTTTTAATGCACCTTTATTGCCTTCAGAAACAATAGTGGTATAAATTTACATATATTTCATGCCAGTAGTAAGCCTTTGTTTTTTTTGCTTTGGGTCACATGCTACCTAATGCTACTAGTTCAGGATCTTGGAAGAATCAAAGAAGTAATGAGTGGGGAACTTGGTCATATGGTACATGTAACTTGGTTATTTGATACATTTTTGTTTTGTGTTGCCTAATTTTGAAGACTAGTACAATTAAAATTACGGTCTTAGAATTCTAATCATGTAAGTAAACCTGAAAATTCACATAGGACTTATTCTACACCAAATTAACATGCGTGGAGTGTATTACCCACCAAAAGCATGTCACTGGTCAAAATCATAGGTATAATAACATTAGATAATACAACAACAACGAGTCTAACCGTCTAGATGAGAAAGGAAACATATTGTAATGACTTAACTTGGTTAGCTTTTCAGGCAGTATGAACAAATGGAGAAAGAGAATTATAGAGAATAATTTTCTCCAAAGGTTTGGATCCATCCAACAACAATAGTAGTAAATAAAAGTCGTGAAAATCCACTTAAAAAAAAGTTATCAGGCCATTAGTATCAGAGTGGGTCACCACATCAAATCCACATTAAAATCAAACAACCCTAAAGGAGCCACTATCTTCTCTTTAAAAATAAAATAAAATAAAATCCCTCAAACTCCTCCATATTGCTAGATTTTGCTAATCTCTTCTTCCTGGTTAAATTAGTACAAATACAGTTAGGTTATTTATAGAAGTATATCAAATATACAAATATTAAGACTCCACGATTAGATTGCTTCCAAATTTGCAATTATTTATTTACTTTTAATGTTTTTATTTTGGATAGTCGTATTTGTCTGCATCAGATTAAAAAAAAAAAAAAACAGTGACGTGGCAATTAGTCTTCCCAATACCGTTTACCTTTAGTCAACTCCTTCTCTTTTCCCCCTAAAGTTGCCAAATGCTCATTTACACGTTTAAACCTTTCACTGTGAACCTCTGTTTCTTTCTTAGCCCCCTTTTTTTTACAAAACTACCATGCGATTCCCGGCGCCACCGCCTCGTTCCGGAGATATCTCAATCTCACCCTCTCCTTCACCGACTCCTTCGCCATCTCTTTCACCGTATTCAGGTGTAGCTGAGGAGATTCTTTCTCCTTCTTCTGATCCTCCTTTACAGTTCAGTCCTCCTTTGATCGCCATGGTGGTTGTTTTAGCCGCCGCTTTTCTCTTCGTCACCTACTCTCGCCTCATCTCCCGCCGATTCCTCTCGCCTCTCTTCCGTCGTTTCCGACGGTGGCGACATCGTCGGCGCCGTCTCCTTCACCTATCCTCTGCCTCAAACTCATCCTCCGATCTCCGATCCTTCTCCCATTTCCCTTTCGACTCTTTTCACTACTCCTCCTACTCACCTTACGGACTTGACGAGTCCGTTATCAAAACGCTGCCTCTGTTTCTCTACTCAGCCGCCGCTTGCACCGGGAAGACCCCGGTGGGGAAAATTCCCGCCGCCGTGGACTGCGCTGTTTGTTTGTTGGAGTTCGAGGAAGGAGATTACGTACGGACGCTTCCGTTGTGTTTCCATGCTTTTCACCTTGAATGCATCGATGAGTGGCTTCGATCTCACCCTAACTGTCCCCTCTGCCGTACAGCGATTCTCCGATCCGGCGTCGTTGCGCCTGCGTCGCCGTTCGTTCCCTTGATGGCTCCTAGAATCCGTCCAAGCATCGACGAAGAGAGTGACGCGATCATCGTCCGCAGTGAGACTCCACCGCGGAGTAATAATTTAAGCACAGTCGCCAGACTCGCAACCGATACGGATCATGAGATCACAGTGGAAGAGCAATCACCGGCTATTTCTAGATTCAGGGAGCTTAAGAGATCCTACTCGTTCGATTACGATAGGGAAGAATCAGTCTCAGAGAGAGTGACGATGGAGCCAGCGACCGTGTCTCCATGGAGATACCGAAGATCCACGTGGAACAAGCAGCGTCAATCTCCGTTCGGTAACCTGATATCGAAATCGAGAGTGTTCTCGTTACGTTACCACAGAAGCGTGAAATCACCGTTTTCGCGGCGGCGATCGGGAGTGTTCTTCCCGATATCGGAGCGGATTCCGGCGACGGGAAGCTCATCATCGCGGCGGACGAAATCGATGACGAGTCCGAGGTTCTTCAGAACAGCACCGCACTCTTCGAGCCGATTGAGATGCGGAGATCCAGAGGCACTGTTGTCGCCAGAGAGATGGAGGAGGAGGGACACGTGTAGGGTAGATATGTAAGGTGGAAATCGACGGTGGGGATGATGGGAAGAAAAATTGAAGTGGAAGGAGGGAGCATTAATGGAATGTGGGGTTTGGCATTAAATGGAATTAAAATCGACGAAACAGAGACGGCAAGACGGTGAAGGTAGGAGCATGTACGACGACGTTTTGAAACTGTGTTTTTTAGTTATATAGTATTGTCGTTGGACTTATCAAATGCATTAACTTCCAAATCTGCCAAAGTTATTATAGAAACGAAGTCAACAAACCACACTAGATTTCGTTTCTATCATAACTTTATATTGTCGGTGGCTTATTGCTCTTTTCTAATTTACGGAATTTAATGTTTGCTAAACTTTTCGTTCATGATACCACTAACTTTATATTAAGCTGTCGATTAAATTTGACAATTAACAATTGATTATTTTGTTACACTATTAAAAATGATGTTCACATTTTATCAGGTGTGGATCTATTGCGTCATTGTTGTCCTGAGGCAGTATATAAAACTTCTCCACAAGTTTTTTGATATCATGTTATATTGGACAAAGAGATGTGATTATGTCTTTGGCTAATAAGAAAATATTTATTCATTAATTTTTCGAATTAGAATTACAAGAACACAATACATATCTTAAATTTTACTCTATAGAATCAAAGATCTCCAATTAACTAATGGTAAAAAGTCATACCAGATTCTAATACATCAACACAAATAAGTACCATGGAGAAAGGAAGGTGCAAAGTCTTGTATAATAGACAAATTTAATAAAAACACATGGACTAGAATATATAAAATCATAAATCAAGTTGATTCAGTGAGAGTGGATTATCAAATATGAGTATCTGGACAGAAGAAAAATGAAGAACTCAGAAGGCAAGATGAATCTGAATCACTGAGCTCACTGATTCATACCTGCAAAACTGAATTTACACATGTGTCTCTCATGTTTTTAAAAGAAGCTGAAGCTAAAAAGAAGAAGCTCCAGGGTTTAAGGGAAAATCATTTCACACACAACTAATGATTGATGACTGGAGAGGGAAGAGGTGATGTTGGAGGCTTCATGTCCTCATACCTGCCAAACATTTGAGTCTCTCAGTCTACATGACAAGAAGTTAATAACAATGAACAAACTTCATAGTCATAATCCTGCTCTATCTATAGCTCACATTGTGTAAGGTGACAATGGTCTTGGCTTTGGCTGATCAGCTGCATTTTCTTCTGGTGTAAGGGAAGTGTCTGCCACATTGTTCACAATTGCTGCTTCTGGGACAGAAGCAGATTCAGTCGTGTTCCTGCACAATCAACAACCAAGAACCTGAGATTATATATCCTTTAACTAAACACGCTTTTCCAGTTCTGGTTTCTAGATACTTACACAACTGTTTCCACCACGTCATTGCCTCCAGGCAACTCTGAAATTTCTTCTACAGGTGTTGTTTTCTTGGGACCGGTTGATGCAGGAGTTGGTGAGGTTGGTGGTTTCAGGTCTGCGTAACTGCAAAAACACAGTGAAGACTCTTTGAAGATAAAACAGACCACAGTCGAGTTATATATAGAGAGCAAGAGTAAAAGTTGTTACGCTGCATAAGGAGAAAGAGGTCTTAGTTTTGGTATGGCAGGTGCTTCTTCCTCAGTGACATTAGTTGCAACTGTCGAGCTTTCAGCAGTACCAGAGTCGGTTGGGACAGGCGCCACAGATTCGCTCTTCTGGATACCAGAAGCTTTAGGAGTTGGCGATGAAGGTGGTTTTAGATTCTCATAGCTGCACCATAGCAGCCAAAGTAGAAAAATAGCATCAGGCTTTTAAATCATTGTAATCAACATCAATTTAGTGATTCCTTAATATGGTAAAGCCGCAAAGATGATGAGTTTTTTTTACCTAGCATAAGGAGAAAGAGGCCTCTCTTTCTTTTCCTCAACTTGTTTCACTTCTACTACTGGGGCACTGGCCTCAACCGGAGCTTCTGGTGGTGGAACTACATTAGCCTTAACAGGAGCCTGAGTTGCTTCCACCACCGGAACCTGAGTTGCATCCACCTCCTTAGCTTTGGTGGCACCAAGTGCTGTGGCCGGAATAGGAGATGTTGGAGGTTTCAAGTCTTCATAGCTATATATATTCACAAACCAAAAAGGAACAAGTCATTTAAGTAGCGTATTTGACTTTATAGCCTTTGAAGAGAAAGTTGTCTTACGCGGCATAAGGAGACAGCGGCCTAGGTTTCACTTCTTTTACTTCTGCAGGTGCTTCATCCGCCTTGGGAGGTGTTGGTTCTTGAGCGACAAGCTCAGCAGGGACTGGTGGAACCTCTTTAGCTGCAACTGATTCCTGTCCACAATCGAAATGCAGAGAAATAAAGATAACCATCTTATCACAGGAGGGAGATGATCAAGAAGATTAGTAAATGAGAGGAGAAGAAACCTTAGGTGGAGGCACATAAGGACGTTTGGAAGGAATCTTTTCAAGAAGCTTTTCAATTGGAGTTAATGGTGCAGTTGTTTCAGCAACTACTTCCACAATCTTAGAGCAAGAAAGTTGAGGGTTCTTAGCCATACAAGCAAGCAATTCTGCAACCTGGAGATTAAATCACAAGGAAGCCAAAAAAGAAAAAGAAACAAATCATAGCTTCTTCATAATGTGGTCATCACTGTGTCATAAAACAAGGGAACAGAAAATAACAATACCTGAAGATTTGAGACCTGACCACCAAACAATGTATCATCTAGAGCAAGAGTGAGATTATGAGTTTCCTTGTATGCATCAGTAGGTCTCTCCATTCCTCCAGGCCTAACTATCTGATTAAACAAGATGCAAAAAATCAAAACTTTAAGGTGTAATACAATCCAAAAAGTATGTGAAACTCTTCGTGTAGTCATTACTCACTGCGTAGTTGAGTCCACTTGCAATCAACGCTTCTTCAGCTTTTCTCTTCCAGCAAAGAACTCCCCAGAACAGACTTGAGAAACAAGAACATGCCATTAAGTTTTTATCTGATTCTCTGACAAAAGAGAAACAATTCAGACTTACTTGAGAACGGCAGCGGGGAATCCAAATTTATTTGTCCCCAAGGATGTCACCAAGATGAAGTTATTAACTTTTGCAGATGTTGCTGCTCATAACAACACAAAGAAGTGATGATGAAACAAGAAAGATAGAAAGAAAGAAAGGACAATGAACAAACTTCTTTGAGAGTGTATTGTGTTTTTTGGTTTGACTTACCAGCCTCAACAAGGTTTTTGGTGGCTAAGTAATCAATCCTGTAAGGGCCTGTGATATCTGATACTTCTTTCTCACTAGCACCTATACAGCATATAACCACAGATGCATTCCCCAGTGCAGGCTGTATTGAGTCTTTCTTCTCCAAGTCACATTCCACAATCTCAAGCTTTTCTACAGCTGGGCTAAAGACACAGACACTGCCTGTTACCTTTTCTTCTACCAAAAACAAAAAATCATTGTAGCAAATAAAAAAACAGAACACTTTTACTCTTACGTTGAGTTCCTTCATCTGTGTTCTGGAGCTTCATATCCTTAACACTCTGCAAAAGTATTTAGTTGTGAATAAGCATAAGCCACGTGATGAGAATAGAGTGCTTAATGTAATGTCATACCTGTACAAGACTTGCTGCTCTCTGAGCGCTTCGAACTCCAGCTTTAACTCGGAATCCGAGCTTCAGTAGCTCTCTGAATGAAAGAGGACAGCAATAACCAACCCGCATTGCTAATTACTGTTCTTCAAACTTAACAGAATAGAAGAAACTAACCTTACAGTCCTAGAACCAACTTTACCCGTAGCACCAGCTACAAAGACAAGGTCTTCTTCCTTGGATCCTGAGTTTGCAGGGTTTGCCTCTGTTACGGCAGAGCTTGCTTTTATGGGACCTTTGTCTAAACAATGAAACCGAAACAAACAAGTCAACAAAACTGTCTCGGTGCAACTAGTCTAACTTGAAAAATGAAATGCAGGGGATATCAGAAACTATAGTTACGGAAGTCATTAGCAATAACTGTTGAACACTACCTGAACCTCTAAGGCTAAGATCGTAGAAAGGCTTGGACTTTATAGAATCCGAGTGATTCTTCAAACCTGAAAACCTGACAATCGGATTGTTCTTCCATCCTTGGAGAAGAAACCTGCGTCTGTGAAGAGAGGGTACTGTTGTTAGAGGTTGCCCTCGGAGAAAACTACTTCCTTCCATTGTTGGAGAGAAGAAGCTGAGTTAGTGTTGTTTCTTGACTAGAGTCCTGTACATTAATCGAAAGTTGTTAAATCGAATTTTATCTTCTGGATGGACAAGAGAGAGAGACGAGGAGGTGTGCCACTGCATCCTGATATGATGGGGCCTACATAACATCATAAGAGACCAATCAATGTTTGATGGAGTGCTGACATGGCAAAGGTTGGTTCTGGTCGGTACATTATGCTTATCCCATGACAACGCGGGGCATACAAACATCATTAAATCCACTTTACTTAACTCTGAACTAGGACCATTAGTTTATTTCGTTTCGTTGGTCCAAAACGCTGCCGTTTCTTACCTTCAAGTAACGGATATTCAATCGAGCTTAACCAGCTCTACTTTCACATTAAACCATGTTTACTTACTCTGTACCAGGAACAGGTAAGAGAAGGCCACTCGTTGACTTAGTAAAAACAGGATGCCGATGTTTGAACCCCATCATCATTCATCTCTGTCTTCATTCTTCTTTGATGATCAACTTCTTCATATTAAGTAAGCTCACGGTACAAAACTGGCTGGTTCGTTATATAGAAATTTAGTCAGAGATGCCTGGTTTGTGTATCTAGGTAGGTTGCTCTGCATCATCAAATTTCATCGACTCTCTCGCAGATCGGTTTTACTTAAGAGCGAGAATTATCATCTATTGCACCAAGTTCATCAATCTTACACGTGAGCAACATCACCTAAATGCCCTAGACTACACAGCTGACGGACTAATGCCAATATGAAAAACACATTTCTCAACCATGGGGGTGAGTTTTGGGTTCAACTGCGAAGTAGTGCAGAGGTAAAGGCTAAGCAACCAAAGCGGTAAAGTTTTTATAGCCTACCACCATAGATGATGCTCTACGATAACTGGTAACCTTTAGGAGAGAGGGACCGGCTAAAACTATAAATTGTAGCGGTAAGAGTGTAAGACCAAGACAAGGTAACCAGCTACAAAATGGTTTCTAACAACTTCAAAAACGTAAAACCGAAATGCCCAACAAGCTATATTGCCACATATAGTAGTCGTGCCAAATGTCAGATAACTTATTTTTCAGAAACAGCAAGGTCACATGACGTGCCACAAAACAAAAACTACCTAATCTTTAAAAGTGCCAAGAGACACTACACTGAACTTGCAATTGAAAACTCAACACCAAAAGAGGTCTGATAGTCTTAACACACATTGCAACCGGCTAAATCACCTTAGGAAGATGAAACAGGGGGAACCGAAGACTCAGAGGGATCTTTTGCAGCTGAGAAATTGAGAGCCGCCGCAGCAGCAGCAGCAGCCTGTGGAGAATAGATTCTTGCTTTCTTTATGATTTCAGCAACAATCCAATTCTTATGCTTGCTCAATGGCCTTGAAGGATCCAACTTCACCTGCATTTTTACAAAAAGAAAGTTCCTTTTAAGACGATGTTCACTTGACTTTCGAACTCATGATCAAACGTATCTCAAATTCACTATAAGATCTCCCAGAAAGTTGAGGACTTTCGAAGAAAAAATTATAAGGAGTCAAGATAATTACTCGATCTCCGATGTTACAGGCGTTCGTCTCGTCGTGAGCCATGAACTTGGAAGTACGCTTAACGTATCGATTGTACAGCTTGTTGTGGAAGAGCCTGTCCACGGCTACCACCACCGACTTCTGCATTTTGTTCGACACCACCGTCCCTATCACCGGCTTCATTTTCGCGAAGAGAGAGAGAAATCACAGACCTGAAAACAAGTGAGAAAGAACTCGGAGACCGGCGAAGAAGAAGACTATCGTCTAGGGTTTTATAATGATGGGCTTTTTTTTTATTAAGCCCATGAACCTGAACCGGTTCCGGTTCATAATTAAAATATCTGGTTTGTTTCTACATATAAAATCGAACCGGGATATGAGGATAAAGAATCAACGACGGAATCTATGGCTACTGTAACCGCTTCCCTTCATCTTCAACCTCTATCATCATCACTCTCCTCTCCTCCTCCAAGCTCTAGACCTCTCTATCTCAAGTTTAATACCTCACACTGCGAGAATCTAAGATACCTCTCTTCTCTCGGAGTAATCTCTCAGAATCCCAGACTAGCTCCTCCGGTGGAAAACCTTCCCGCCATCCTCTCTGCCGTGAATTTCCTAAAATCCAAAGGAATCTCCGACGAAGACTTTCCCCGCCTCGTCTACCTCTCCCCACAGCTCTTCTCTCCGACTTTCTCCATCTCCGAAACCGACCCCGTCTTCGATTTTCTCACCGGAGAACTCGGAGCCTCCGCCGCGGAATCGAGAGGATTAATCGTGCACTGCCCGAGCCTCCTCCTCTCCGACGTGGAGTACTGTTTGAGACCGACGCTGGTTTACCTCAAGGAGTTAGGGTTAAAGAATCTGAACAGGGGGAGCAAGATGAACGCGCACGTGCTGAACACGAGGGTGGAGAAGCTTAGAGCAAAAGTCAGGTTTCTCAAGAGTATAGGGTTTGAGCGCGAGGAAGCGGCTAGGGTTTTGGGGAGGGTTCCGGCGATATTTGGGTATAGTGTGGAGGATAACTTGAGGCCCAAGTTTGAGTTTTTGGTTTATGATATGGAGAGGGGGTTGGAAGAGGTGAAGGAGTTTCCGCAGTATTTTGGGTTTAGCTTGGGGAAGAGGATAAAGCCGAGGCATTGGCATTTGAAGAAGATGGGTGTTAGGGTTTCTCTTAGTAGAATGTTGATGTGGGGTGATCAAAAATTCTATTCCAAGTGGAAACCATGACAACTCTTCACAGTTTTCAACTGTTTCATTGTTATTAACTGTTTAGCTATTCAAATTTGTAGTGTTGTTGGGTTTGGTTAGTAGTAATAGTTCGTATTTAGGTATTTTTAAATATTATAACAAAATAAACATGAATCTTTTATTTCATGTTCATGTTTTTAGGTTCGAGTTTGGTTTGGATTTTCATGTTTTTTTCCCATGCTCTACTTAGAAAAATTGGCATTGTGTTTTTAAGTAAATAAATAAAATTGAATACAATTGATATGCAAAAAAAAAAAAAAATCCTAATCTGGGGTACATTAACAAGTCTCCCTTCTAAGGTTGGCGGATTACGAGATCGATATCAGCACCAACTTCCACAATCTTAGCTTCCTTGGATGCTTTTGCTGATTTGGCAATGCTCTCCACTTCGAAATCTATTGCTATCTTCTTCACCAAGCCTTCAAGCATCTGTCATTTAAGAAAATTAAGTTAACCATCAAGGATATATGTACAATTCATAAAAGGAAGAACTCTAGTGGGTTTAAGAACTAACCAGCGAGCCGATTGCTACCAAACTCCGGAACTTGGAATCAACATCTGCAGCTTCTTCTTCTGCAATCTGTTAAAAGATTCATGTTTTTTTTTTCAGGAAAAAGATTGATAACATGATACATTGGTTTTCTCAGAATTTATTACAACAGAAGAGATTCAGTTCAATGGTAAAAATATGAATGTGATATATGCACGATGGTGTGAATATGACCAAACTTAGGCCTACCTGCAATGCTGCTGAAAGGACTTGAGCTTGGCCTTCTTGATCCTTCTTTTCTATTAGTAGCACTGCATAACTGCCAACAAAAAAACATATAGAAGATCATGGGGTTTGATAAGAACTCAACAATGAGTATAATAGGATTATAGAGCAAAGTAATACTGTATAATAGAGTGTCTCTTACTTTAGAAGCAACGTTGAATATGCCAACTGCAGATTCTTATTTGGGGATGAATAACAGTTTGAGAAGGCATCAAGAATCTGCATACATCAACACCACATATAAGTACCCCGGAAACCGCTCTTTCAAATCATCATAATTAAACACACAAACACAAATCCACAGGCACTATAGTAAAATGTAATTATAAACTTTTTTTTATTCCCAGAAGCAGCCCCGCGCCTTAGACACGGATGCTAGACAAGGATACCAATAAGCTGATTCATGGAGATAATCACAGATTCTAATTATGAAATAAAACCAAATAAAAAATAAAGTACTTACTTGACTATGATGCCTCTGTAGCCAGTAATGAAATGAAGGATTCTTGAATAGATTAACAAGGACACGAACAGTTGTCAGAAGATTTGCAGGAAGTGCCGAATCTTCTGTGACTTTCTTTATAAGATCCAGAAGCAGATCTAATTGAGTTTTTTAATATACAGAGCGATACAAGTTAGTAAAAGAACATTAGCTGATACTTTGAATTCATGCTGGGAAACCATTAGCTTCACGTGGGATAATTACCATTGTTGTTTTCCACATGCTTAATAAGTAGACTTGCTCCATGAGGATGCAAAACTAGCATCCTGACTAAATCAGTAGCTGCATATTTCAAAAACATAAGCATAAGAGTTATATCCGAACAACTGACAAGAAACGAGAGTGGCTACCAAAAGGTAAAAAAATGCTTTATGGCCTGCAAGAAACCAAGAATACTTTTCAAAGAAACCAATGCATATCTTTTAGATTGACAAGAGCAGTCTTACCAGGAAAGACCATTGCATGTGGCCATGCTTGTAACACTTTCAGAAGCAAGTAAATATCCATATCCGCAAAGTTGGTAGCACGGTAATGTGATGTGTCCTTGAGTATTTTCACTATTGAGCCTACGCTGGATACTTCAACTTCTGTCAGGGACTTGTCACTATGTACCTTCAAAATATTGAGAAAAAGATGTTTCATAAATATAAGTTACTGAATCATTTGGTGCATTTGTGCTCGTGTGCCGGAAGTTACTGAGAGCTTACTAGATCAGCTCGTAGAGTATTGTTAAACTCTGACAACTTTTTCAGGATCCCGTCATATTGAGCAACATCAAAAACTAGTACACCTCTCTGGAGAAAGAAATGGAAGAGACAAGGATCAGTATCCAAAAACACTAAACATGAATAAAAAAAAGGAAGGAAACTAGCTTACTTTTGGAATGTGCTTGTATAAGGGTTTTGCTGTAGTTGCTGTAACAGAAAAGAGTTAAAGTGCATAAGTCAAAAGGAATAATATTACAAGAAAATAGAATCCTGAGAAGTATTATGTGAGAATATTCATACCAGATGTATGAGATGATTGCCCAGGTACATAGGCATTTGCTGTTACACAAAGACGGCAGAACATAAAAATCACATTAAAAGAACTGATAACGAAATCTCAGACCAAATATTTTTAAAACATGAGAAATTATACCGCCAGTGAAGGGATCACGAAAAGATGGATTAAAATTGAAGTCCTTCTGCCCAGAGTTCTGTAAAATAAATTCAACAATCTGCTGCCGATATGCGAGGGGAAGATTCTCTTTTACAAGCCATTTGTCAGTTGCATCATAAGGATTGTCTGCCAAAAAAGAAACCATTTTAGGTATAAATAAACTGAAGCACTTGCTTGTAGTTGCATTTGGAATCAAGATAAGGCCAGCAACACAGTTCAGGTACCTGATCGATTGTAAGGAAGCTTCCGGATAGGTTCCCCATCACCAATATCAACATCGAAAACTAGAAGAAAAAAAAAAAAAAAAACCGGCTAAGAATTTGATTCACTTTAATTTTAAATAAAGTCATAATAGGTTTGTAATCTAACCAAAATCATACTGAACTCCATTGTGGATAGGACGGTCAGCCACACCATCTGGGCCATCAACAACCTCACCAATCTGAAAAAGTTATAATAAAGCAGCATTCAAGTCAAGAGCAAATAAGGCATGTAGTCAACAAAAGAAAAAGGTTAAGAAAAGAAGACATAAAAAAGCTCATTATGTTGACATACTTTGTCCCATCTCTGATCCTTCATATTCCATGCATAAGCAACACCATTGTCTCCCTCCCTTACGACTTTCGTCTGGCCATCACTGGTACCTAATAGAATACATCAAATAATAGAAGATGTTATGAGAATGACCATAGCCAAACAGTATCAGTTACAGCTTTGGACAGAATAATAAAATTTTAAAATACAGAATGACCATGGCACCTGGTAACGTCAGAGCATCTAGCCCCGGCAGCTCATCAAGTTTCATTCCCCCAACCTTTTTTCTGATATTAAGAAAAAAGACATAAGATCATATAAATCATGAAACTGCCACGCGTGAGAAATAATGATCGGAGTACCTGCTCAATTTATACTGAGAAATTTGGGAATCAAAGGCATCAATCTCCATTTGATCTGCAATCATGCCATCACGTACTGTCCAGACGCGAGCAACTCCATCTGAACATGCAGTCACAATGTCTCCGTTCTCCAAGAACTTGGCATCCCAGACACAGCCTGGGTGTTCCAAACTCTGAACACATACTCCATCTGTACCAACAAGTAAGAACAACACCTCAAGCTACAAGAAACGTAACTTCAAATAAAAGAAAAAAAAAACACACAACAACAAGAAAACCATCATTACCTTTCCATATTTTGGCATGGCGATCTTCACTCCCACTAACAATGAGGCCAGAAGCATGAGCGTCAACAGAGTAAACAATGGAGGTGTGTCCAACCATCTCCAAAACAACTTCGCCACTTAGAGCCCACAGCCTTATTGAGCTGTTTAGATAAACAAAAAAAAAAATCCAATTAAGAACAAATGGATCAGCGTGATTAACTGAGAGAATGACATCAAAAATAAGGCAAAAGGTTGTTGGAGGCAAAGAATTTTACCCATCATGTGATGCTGAAAGAAATCCTAAATCAGGCATCACGGCCAAACCTCTAACAGTATCTGCATTGCAAAACAAAGGGTCAGTGTCTTGGCACTTCACAAGATAATATATCTTACTGCAGCTTCTCATACTGAAACAAAAAACTTGAGAGATGCATAATTAGAAATTCACATCTGCATGCCCTTGAAAAGTTCGTAGACTTGTTGTTCCCTTCCAGAGTTTGAGAGTAGTATCACTTGAACCTGAAACGAGCTCACCAGACGGCAACCTCAACACTGCCTGGACAGGCGACTGATGCGCCTCCCAAGATTCAACAAGCTGGCCGTTCCTCCATCGTTTCAGAGTTCTTCAGAATAAGTAAAAAACAAAAACAAATGACAACTTAAGTTATACTACACAACAGTTAGAGACAAACCCAATATTTGATAGTAGATCTCTTCACCCTAGTAAATACTAAAGCTAGGAAGGTACATGACGACAATAAAGCACAGAGCTAACACTCATAAACACTCTCAAACAGCAAAGAAAACCAAAGGCTAACAATGTGAACATACTAAGATAACAATGTGAAGAGGAGGAGAGGACATACTGATCAACAGAAGATGAAACAATGTCTTCGTTATCAAGAGTAACACCAGTGACCTGCATCTTATGACCTCTTAATGCGTGAACAACCTCTCCATTACTCAGATTCCAAACGAGAACGGAAGTATCCATGCTCCCGGAGACGAGCCTTCCTTCGGGATACTGCTCATTGGGAGAGATCCATGCAAGCGGTCCAACGAAGCTTGTATGACCCAGTAGAATTTTGGAAGGTGAATATTGGCGCTTATTATCAGAGCCAAGTGACCATACCCTAATGGTTCTGTCTCTTGAAGAGGTAGCTATATGCTCATCAGTGCACACACATATTCCACGAACCTGAGAATCAAATTACATTACAGTTTGTTGAATTCATTGGAATTAGGTCAATTACAGTACCGAGCATCTAATCAGAAAGATAAGGCTGGCTCTAATTATCAAATCCACACATGAAACTGAAACTGAAGCAATGCAAAATCACATTCAAGTGGAATCAGGGAGATGGATCATGCTAACAGTAGTAAGGTTTTAAGGGCTCTGGAGAGTTTGGTAATCTCCAGAGAATCGGTCAGTAGAGAAGAAAGTGGATTAGGAGAGATCTTACATCGTCATCGTGACCACTAAGCTGGCACCTGAGCTTGTATTGGTTGAAATCGATATCCATCATCATTGAGAACGATAGAGAGAATGACCAAAGGAAGGAGGGAGAGCTATCTTCTATCTTCCGATCAAAAATAGTTGTATGAGGTCGTTTTCTTCACAATAATCCGACTTTCTTATTGCTCTCGAATGTACCTTGCATTGGTTGTTTATATATACAACAAATGGACATATGCCTTAAGAGAGATTAGGAGATATCGTCAAACATAATGGTAAACTATCCGAAGAGAATAATGGAAAATATGATTTGTATCTTTTATCCTAACAATTCGTTGGAGAATGAAGATTTTGAACTGCTTAGACAATAAAAAAAAACAGTGTTCCAAAATATGCTATATCTTAACAATTAGGACAATTTTCTCAAATACCTATTTTTAAGTTTTTGTCACAAAAATAATTTTCGGAAAATAAAATGATTAAAATAGCTTATTTTTATTTTAAAATTTGTAATATTTCTTTTTTCTATATATTTTTTTTTAAAATTTGAAACTTCATCCCTAAAAACTCTATCTTTTAACTCTGAACCTAAAGTCTATATTTATTAATTTTAGGGTATAAGTGTATTTACACTTTGATAAAATATATTTTAGTTATTTTTATTTTTGAAAATTATTTTTGTGAAAAAACTAAAAATGGTTATCCAAAATATTTCTTTTACAAATTATCCTCAAATTGGTGAGTGAATATTTTGAACCTGCAAAGACAATAAAAGTCCGTATTTTAAAATATGCTATATGCCAATGAAAACTGTGTATGTGAACGCGGAGCCTACATACATATTTTTATATAAAAAAATATTTATTATTTATAGTTATAAATCTAGAATATATATCATAAATTTATATTTCTAAGTATTCATAATCTAAAATAAATAGTAAAATTTTAAATACATACTAAGATTTGTTTTTGTAAAAACTAGATGTAAACCAAAGAATTACAAATATAATATACATGCATTTATTTTCCACAGTAATGCGGACAAAAAAATTTCTGCAGTAATAAAAAGATTGGTGAGAGAAAGAGGTTGTACACACATCCCTATAAAATATGGATTTTAAATAATTTTCTTCGTTGATTTCTTTAATTAAGTCAAAACTTCCAAAAATAATTATTTTATCGTCTCCAAAAATAGATTATACCGTATAAATTAACTGAATTGTGAAATTTGGTACATGAAGGTTCCGTATAACATATATGCAACTATACAGCTTAAGTAGGACGTCTTGTAGAAAAGTATCAAACTATAATTATCATAGTGTTCATGATAATTAGTTTTTTCTTTTGTGAACAACCGGATTAGATGCAATATGAATTAGTATTTGACTAGCACAATATAATAGGACATGTGTACTAGCAGAAATGCCAAGGTCTTTGAGAAGTGGAAGGATCCACTTGATCTCGTGAGCTGCAGCCATAGTTTGATATTCGGCTTTTGTGGAAGAGTGAGACATTGTGTCTTGCTTCTTAGTTTTTCAAAAAAAAAAGATCAAAGATCCACTGAGTACATTGATCTTGAAAAATCAAATAATGTGTAGACTTTCTCCATAAATATGAAAACATACATCATGACAAATTAGTAGCTACATATTCAGAAACATAAGTATAAGACCAATATGCAACAACTGACATAAAATAAGATTAGTTATCAAAAAGTAAAATGATTTATGGCCTGCACGAAACCAAGAATACTATGCATATAAACCAAAACAAATATCATTTTAGATTATTGTATAAGCATAATAAAAAAACACCTATGCTATCACCTAAAGCAAAATATGTATTAACAAATTTTTTTTGACTAATTGATTGACAAGAGACGATGTACCAGGAAACATCATCGCTGGTGGTCATAAATATCCATGTCAGCCAAACTGGTAGCGTGGTAATGTGATGTGTCTTTGAGTATTTTCACCATCACGCCTACTCTGGATACTTCAACTTTTGTCATGGACGATTATGTACCTTCAAAAGACGGAAAAAGAAATTTCAGAAACATAAATTACCAGCACTAGAAGAAAGTACAATAATCATTGGTACATTCTTGGTACAATTGTGCGTGTGGGCCTTTGAGAGCTTACTGGATTAGATCGCAAAGTCTTGTTAAACTTTGTCATCTTTTTCAAGATCCTGTCATATCGAGCAACATCAAAAACTAATACAATTCTTTGGAGAAAACAATGGAAAAATAGGGAAATAACAAAAGTGCATGAGTCAAAAGGAAAATTATCACAAGAAACTAAAATCCTTTGAGTATTACGTGAGAACAATCTGGACAATATATTTTGAATGATTTTGTCATATGTTTCTTGCTCACAAGATAATTTCGTAATGAGATCTTCATCAGCTAAGATATATTTTGAATTTATTGGTATGGATAAAGGAGGTGTTGGTGCACCCACTGTGCATCTTTATAATCTTGGTGAATTAACGTTTTAAGTATTTGATGATTATTGCATGTTCATTAAAAGAAGAGTTGAGCATCTTGTAATTTGTAAATCATGTTAAGAAACATAACTTGACATCATTAATTCACATCAAGCCAACTAGTAATAAATAGCATTCCCATTATTCGGATTTGGATCAGAAACCATATGGTTTCCATCTATAAATTTCTGGATGTAAACTAAAACATGCATTATAATAGCTCCACTATGGATCTTTAGGATAGTCCTCAAATGAGGCTGAAAATATATGTTGGATATAAATCGTCATTCATACTTAAGAATGTAGAGTCATCCACAAAACTTATAAGTATATGATGATAAGTTTGTATGCAAATTTATAGTTGATATAATGAATAAGAAAGAGAATCATAAAAAAACTATAATAAAAATGTATCCAAAGAAATGATTTGCGAAATTAGAAAAAAAATAATATATAAACATATAAAATTGGTGAAAGAGAGAAATATTTGGACTATTAGTTCATACATTTAAAGTTGTAAAATAAAGGAGATATAAATGAGTTGCTGCCCCAAAAGAACGATATAAAATTGCATGTGAAGAAACATAATTCTCACGCGGTATGCAACAACTGCAACAACTTTCAAATTCTTTATCAGTCTGTCAATAAAAGAAGAACTTTTTTTATATGACCTAATGGAAATTGATAATCTCTTCAAAGATAAAATCAATGTATTGATAATCCCTTCAAAGTTAAAATCAATGAAAGATTGATAATATCAAAATTATGTTTTTGAAAATTCCAGCTAATTTTGAGTGAAATAAAACAATTTTTTTTATTTTATTATTAAAAAACTTGTATATGTTTGCATATGAAGGATCTACTTGATCTCGTGAGTAGTTGAGAGCATAGCTCGATATTTGTCGATAGAGTGAGACACTGTGTTTTGCTTCTTAGTTTTTCAAGAAATCGGAGATCCACCAAACATAATTCCAAATCAACTTAGCAAACGACGAGTCATAGAACATGAAGACCAATCCGCATCATAACACACTGAGAGCTTTAAATTATCAATTGCGCATAGAAGAACACTTTGTTTTGGTGGTTTTTGAGGAAACGAACGATGAGACTATTAAGATAGATGAAATTCCAACCTAAAACTAATTAGTGATAGGTTGAATGATCCATCCACCTTATATATTATTAAGGATCTCTTCTAAAATCCGATGTGAGATCTTTATCCCTTATATGTCCCCTCGAGGGTTCTTTTGAGCGTGAATCACAAAATGTTTGGGCAATGATTGATGTCCAGATTTGGACCAAATCAATGTGGATCGGGTTGGACTTGGTGGATCGAAGCGATTTATTAATGCAGACTATAGAAAAAAAGCGTACAAGTGATCTTCAACATGGTGCAAATAAATCTGGTTAGGAGATCTTCATAGGACGTCAGATGATGCAGTTAGGCGTATGTTCTCATAAAGTAGATAGTATTTTTAGTTGTCGAATCGTCTATGTAAACTTTCTCATAATTGTAATGCCATAATAAATTAGCGTTAAAAAAATAAAAAAGAAAGAGCAGTAGCTGATGGGCTTTAAGTCCCGACCCAATTAAGAAACTTGATTGTTTTCTTTTCGAATCTATATTATTATTTGCGAAGTGATTTTTCGCAACAAAACTCTCACGTTGAAAGTTAGAATGACGAATATCGTTTATATCCTTAATGAATAAATATATAAATTACATAAAAAATAAAAACGAATTTAAATTATTTTGATTAAATAAGTAATAAAAATTAATAATAATCATAAAAATTATCCAAAATCTAAATAATATGTTTTTAAATAAGATAGTTCCGATATATATTGTGTTATTATCTGAAAATATATTTTAACAAAAAAATAAAAATTAAAAAATAGAAAATACATAACTACATATTAATCAAGTAAACTTCATAATTTTATATAATTAAAAAAATATTATTTAATTTTAAAATTTATTTTTAATATTGAACATAATTTACAAAGAAATGTATGTAGGAAACTGAAAATATAAATATTATTGGTTTTAAAAAATAAAACATAACTAATACTTTAATATTATAATTTTTTAGTTAGTAAAAATATATTAATAAAATAATTTTAAAATGTTTAAGTGTGCAAGTAGGGACAAAACATCTAATTTGTTTAATATATAAAAAATGTGGAACAAAACGAGGATGATTACTGTAAAAAAAAATCAAAAACAAAAACAAAAACAAGGATGGTGACGTGGTAGAATCTAATATTAGCGAAAGAGGAGCGGACAGTAGTTTAAATTTCCGCACCTTCCGTTGTTTGGTTTCTTTTCTTTTTACGAAAGAGTGGTGGCATTAAACCGTAATTACCAACCACCTCCGAGCCCTTTTTCACAATCGGCCCGTAGTCCCCTTGACTCCTTGCTGATCTTTTCTCTCGGCCATTAAATTCATCTTTATAAAACCCCGAAGCTCCATGTCCCATGGTAAGCTCTCTTCTTCTCCTTCTACTATCTCCTTTCCAGCAAATTTTATGAAAATAAATAAAAATCTAGTCGGTGGATTTTACAACTTGCATTGTATTCTGATTTATTTTTTGTAAGTTTGTAATGTTCTCTTGTCTGATTGTATCTTTTTAATTCCTTCCTGAGATTTGAGCTATCATGGTCGGAAGTTCTTTTTTTTTACAGTCCAGATGCTTCTGAAAATAAAGCTTCTTTATTTTATTTTAAATTCCAGTCAGATCCTTAGATTCTTAAGTTTTTTTTTGTTTTTTTTAATCTATGAATTAATCTCTCAATCCTGAATAGTGTTAAGTAATTAAATATATGGATTTCTCAGCTTCAACTTTTAAAAAATTTTCTATAGTTTACTTTTTCCTTTTGATTAATAGATTATAGATTATGTCGAGTTCTTTATAAAAAATGTTCCTAAAGTCTTTGATCATATAACTGCAGGTGAAGTGTGTTCTGTGCTAAGAACTCTGTTATGATGTTATCACCATATGAGCTCTAATGGTGACTATGGTAACTCCAGATTGGTGAATTCACTATTTATTTGAATCAAGAACATACACAACAGAAGAAGTAAATATGAAGTAAATATAGATTATCTTTAAGGTGTCACGAAATGAAAAAGAAACTTACAAACTCTAATAAGATGTCTCTGATAAGAATGTTAAGAGGCATATTATGTCTAATGGTGTTGGTTTCAACAGCTTTTATGATGTTAATTTTCTGGGGGTTCCTATCAGCTGTTGTGATGAGGCTTTTCAGCTTACACTACAGCCGCAAATGTGTTTCTTTCTTCTTTGGCTCCTGGCTCGCCTTGTGGCCTTTCCTCTTTGAGAAGATCAACAGAACCAAAGTTATCTTCTCTGGAGATAAAGTTCCTTGTGAGGAAAGAGTGTTGCTCATTGCGAATCACAGAACAGAGGTTGATTGGATGTACTTTTGGGATCTTGCACTGCGTAAAGGACAGATTGGGAACATGAAGTATGTGCTTAAGAGCAGTTTGATGAAGTTGCCTCTGTTTGGTTGGGCGTTTCATCTGTTCGAGTTTATCCCCGTTGAGCGGAGATGGAAAGTAGATGAAGCAAACTTGAGGCAGATGGTTTCTAGTTTTAAGGATCCAAGAGACGCTTTGTGGCTTGGTCTTTTCCCTGAGGGCACAGATTACACGTAAGTACTCTCTTCTTTGCTTGTTTTCGAAACCCTTTTGGTTTAAAGCATTTCACCAATGCAGAGAGGCTAAATGCGAAAGGAGCAAGAAGTTTGCTGCTGAGAATGGTCTTCCTATACTGAACAATGTCTTGCTTCCCAAGACAAAAGGTTTCGTCTCTTGCTTGGAGGAGTTGAATGGCTCACTTGATGCAGGTTTGTTTATACTTTTGCTGGTTTCGCATCAGTGATTTAACCAAACTCTTATGCAACCACTTGCACTTGTTGCAGTTTATGACGTGACCATCGGTTACAAAACCCGTTGTCCATCTTTCTTAGACAATGTCTATGGCACTGAACCATCAGAAGTTCACATCCACATCCGTCGTATCAGCCAAAACCAAATCCCAACTCAAGAAAAGGAAATCAATGCTTGGTTAATGAACACATTCCAGATCAAAGACCACCTGCTCAGTGAGTTCTACTGCCATGGCCATTTCCCTAACGAAGGAACAGAAAAAGAGTTCAGCACATTGAAGTACCTTATAAACTGCTTGGCGGTGACTGTGTTCACGTTCATCTGTACGTATCTCACCTTCTTCTCGTCGATGATCTGGTTCAAGATCTATGTCTCTTTGGTTTGTGCCTACTTGACCTATGCTACTCATTTCAATCTTCGTCCTGCTCCACTTGTTGAAACTGCAAAACAAGCTTTCAAATTAGTTAACAAATAAACCTATCTTTTAATGTTTACTATCTTTTAGTATTATATATTCTGAGTTTAAGACTCGACCCAGTTTCTACTTTATTAAATGTGAACTCATGCTGCAATAAATGATGAACTCTATCTTATGTCTTCATAAATTCATCTACACATGTTAGCTCACAGTTTGGCAGGTAAGAAACACACAAAAATACAACCTTTGACTGCTACATAACTCACAGATGCAGTACACTTTCACCAAAAACAGAATTAAAATATCGACTATTATCATTAAAATTTGTCAAATTGGGATAATAAGACGTCCAAGATATATCAAAAGGAAAAGAAGTTGCAAACTGTACTTACTTGTTTGCATATGAAAGCAATTAAATTTGAGTCCCCAATAAAGTTTGAGGCCACCAAAGAACGCCCGTGACAAGTTAGCACATAGGAAAGAAAGTAATGCCAATGTCTCACGGGTTTTCTTACTTTATATTATATTAAAAGTATCATAAGACAACAAAAGAATATTAATAGATTAGACTACATGTATAGTATAGACCATGTTGGACATTCGATATTCCCCTACATATGCTTTTAAATGAATATGCACATGAGATTAGTTCTATGATTAGTCACAAGATTATTGTCTTATATGATGCTAGGGAGCCATGTTTTCATGTTAATATGATAATTTTGTAGATCTAATCTCACCAGTAACGTGTCTATCCTCTCTATATAAACCCTTTGAAGCAGGTAGCCTTAGCCTAATCCTAAGCTAAGAGAAGAGTAAAACCCATCAACTAGTTTCAAAACAATTGGTGAAAAAACTCTCTCAGTACTCAAAGCAATGGTGCCAAACACTAAGCTTGTTTTTATTACCTTGGTTCTCGCCTTGACACTCACGGCAGCAGCCGGAGAGTTATGTGGTATGAGCGTTGCTGATCTGTACTCTTGCGAGCCCTATGTGCAGACTAAGAACCCGGTGACCACCGCGATTGATCCCAATGGGCCTTGCTGCACTGCCCTGTCTAAGGCTGACTTCCAGTGTCTCTGCAAGCAGAAGAGCAAAACCAATCCTTTTCTCAGTGGGATCGACCTCGACCGCGCTTCTAAACTCCCGGAGATGTGTGGATTAGCTGGTGCAACTTGCTAAGACATGTTTTCTTCTGGAAGGTTTGCTTTGTGCTTTTGAATTTTTCTTCATGAGTCCATTGTTCTTGTACTGTTTCTGTTGCTGTTGTTGTTCTGTGTTGGTATGATGTTGTTTCAGTTGTTGTTGTCTTAACTGCATTGTATTGGTGTTGCTTGATTTCTTCAAAATAATAAAACAAAAAAAAAGATATTAGTAAGAGTGACTGCAGAATGTTCACACTCAAAACAGTGATACCTCTTTCTTAAGCAGTGATTTCAGTCAAATCCTTGGTCACAAAATGTAGCATAGAATATATAGCTTCAGTTCTGAAATGCGAAATATCAGAGGACCTAAACATATGAAGATGATTATCAATATACGCCCAGCTGCACCCATAAAATTTTCCCAGCTCCTTCCCTCTCATACGATTCCTTATCTGTCTCATCTCATCCCATCTACCAGATGAGGCATAAGAGTTAGCAAGGTGAACATATCGAGACCCGTTACAATCATCCATCTCTAACAGTTTGTCTTCCACTTCCTTCACAAGCTCTGTATTCTTATTCAAGTTACAAGCGCTTAAAAACGCTCCAAGAATAACAGCATCCTCTTCAACTTGATCAATACTATCCATCAGTTCAATGGCTTTGTCTAATCTATTGGTCTTCCCATACAAATCTAGCATGCAGGTATAATGAACAACCTCAGGGGGTATATTGTAAACCTCTATCATCAACTTGAAGTACTTCTCACCCTCTAGAACTAAGCCACGGTGACGACAAGCTGATAGCAAGGCTATAAACGTGATTTCATCCGGCTTGAGTCCAGCCTCAGTCATGTCTTCAAAGAGCTTGAAAGATTTTCTCTCATGGCCATGATGAGCATAACCAGATATCATGGCGTTGTACATAACTGTATCCCTCTCAAAGCTTCTATCAAAGACCTTTTCAGCATACTCAACGTTCCCACATTTTGAATACATGTCAACAAACGCAGTAACAAGTTTCTTATCCATTACAAACCCCGTTCTCAAGCTGTGACAGTGAATCTCCTTCCCCGGTTCGATTGAAGCTTGTAAAGAGCATACACCAAGGATGCTAACCATAACCAAAGAATCAGTAACTTTGGTCTCCTTGGCTATATACTCACGTGCAAGTTCAAACACTGAATCAGGTTGACATAGTTTGAGATATCCCATAAGCATTGCATTCCACACAACTAGATTCTTCTCAGATAAAGAATCAAACAACCTCTTAGCTTCCACCATCTTTCCCTGAGAAGAGTAACCCACAATCATCGAAGAAGTTGAATACAAGTCGCCAAAACCATATAACAAATGAACAGACTCTGCATACATCATATCTCCACACTTACAGTAAACATCAACAATCCCACTGCTAATAAATTTATTAGAATATGAATCACTCTTCACCACCCTACCATGTACTTCCTTTCCCATCTTCAAGCTCTTTAAACTACTCACAACATTCAGTACAGACGCAATAGTGTGTTCGTCCCATCTCAGCCCACTCTCCTCCATACTAACAGCCATCTTCAGAGCTTCTTCCTCAAATCCGTTCTGCGCATACCCCGAAATCAATGTATTCCAAGAAACTGTATTATTCAGTTCTGGATTCCTCAAGAACATACTCAAAGCTCTTTCAACATCACCTTCTCTACAATAAGCAGCAACCATCGCGTTCATAGCCACACCATCAATAAACTCAACGCATGACCCATTAAATACATTACAAACTTCTTTAAACTTCTCACATTTTGAGTACATGTGAATGAGAGAACTCACTGCAAACTTAGTCGCATCATTCCCTGTTTTCACCATAAAGCAATGCAACTGCTCACCGTAAAACGCGTTGGTTAACTTCGCAGAGAGTTTGAGCATTGTGGTGAGTGTGAAATCATCAACCCAAACCCCTTTCTCTTCGTTCCTTTGCATCTCACCAAACATCTCAATGGCTTCACTCTCGCACACATCAGTTTTGGCAAAACCTGAAAGCAAAGTGTTATACGTAATCACATCTCGTTTAGAATTAACCGTTGTGAACAGTTTAAGCGCTTCTTTCAAATCGTTGAACTTTACGTAGGCCGAGATCACAGCGTTCCATGAGTAAACGTTTCTATCAGGCATTTCGTCGAACACCTTACGAGCTTCCTGCAAAAGTCCATTTCTTGAGTAGAGATCAACGAGATGGTTCGAGGAGACTGTTGTCAAGGTTAATCCAGATTTAATGGAGCGAGTGTGATGCGAAAACCCATGTTTTAAGCAGTTCATGTCGAGCTTCATACAAAAATTCTAATGTTTCAGCACGAAGTCACCCTAAGCCTAGCGTGACGCCACGCGCTGACGCAGGGCAAAGAGAGAGGCCGTGGGATATTGCAAACTACTCGGGCTCTATAGCTTGCCTGAAAGGTCTAAGACCGTTAATAAATTAATGAAATACTCTTTTATATTTTGGGAAAATGATCATAGAGAAATTAAACTTCAACTTATAGATTTTGGGCTATTTCAACCTTAATCTTTCGCATAGACAACTTAAAACACCAACTGTATTTAGCTTTCATTTCAATTTTTTTGTTGTCTAAACCAAACTAGGCATGCCGTTTAATAAACTAACAAAACTTAGAAACTGTTAGGATAAATATTAGGTTGACTTGTCAT
>JABAYD010010027.1:0-10519 GCA_014822095.1 Diplotaxis tenuifolia
TAAGGAATCATAAACTGTATGCAAAGTTCAGTAAGTATTGCTTCTGGAAAAGAGAGATTGGGTTCTTGGGGCATCGAGTTTCTGGATAAGGAGTTTCGGTAGACTCATAAAAGGTTAAAGTGATTGAGGAATGGCAAAGGCCAACTACGGTAACCGAGGTAAGAAGTTTCCTTGGGTTGGCCGGGTACTATCGAAAGTTCGTTAAGGATTTTTCATCAATCGCGAAACCTCTAACAAAGTTGACTGGAAAAGGAGTTCCATTTATCTGGGGAAATGAAACGGAGGAAGCCTTTCAGAGATTGAAGAAAGCTTTGACCACAACACCGGTATTGGCATTACCTGAACAAGGTAAACCTTATACTGTGTACGCAGATGCCTCTAGGGTTGGATTGGGTTGTGTGTTGATGCAGGAAGGCAAAGTCATTGCTTATGCATCAAGACAATTAAGAAAACACAAGGAGAACTATCCAACACACGATTTATAAATGGCGGCGGTAGTGTTTGCATTAAGAATATGGAGGTCCTACTTATATGGTGAAGTCGTGGAAGCATTCACTGATCATAAGAGTCTCAAGTACCTATTCACACAGCCCGACCTGAACCTCCGACAAAGGCGAAGGATGGAGTTTGTAGCAGACTACGATTTGAAGATTCAATATCATCCAGGTAAAGCTAATGTGGTCGCAGATGAACTAAGTCGTAGAAAGTTGACGTCCGATGTTGGAAAGGAAGTAGAAGCGTTATCAAGTGAACTCAAATTGATGTCATTATGGGCAGTTGAAGGGGAGCCAAGCGAACCTTTAGGCATACATGCAGTAAATCAGGCGGGTTTACTCGCACGGATCAGACAAGAGCAACAACGTGACGAAAAGTTAAAGAAAATCATCGAGGAAGTCAAGACTAAAGAAGCTCCAAACCCAAGTGGCTATCATGTGGCAGCGGATGGTACATTGTTACTCAGTGAAAGGATCTCAGTGCCTCAGGGAGAAGGATTACGAAACGAGATTTTGAGGTTGGCACATCACACATTACTCAGTATCCATCCAGGAAGTACGAAAATGTATCGATATATCCGAAGATATTATCATTGGCCGAGAATGAAGAAATCAGTAGCACGATGGGTGGCTCAGTGTCAAACTTTTCAACAAGTCAAGGTCGAACATCAGATTCCAGGAGGATTGTTACAAAGCTTACCAATACCCCAATGGAAACGGGATCCCATATCTATGGATTTCATCACTGGATTACCTTCGGGTCGTGGAAGATCAAATAATGCAATATGGGTGATTGTCGATAGACTGACGAAGGTGGCGCATTTGTTACCTATGAAGGAAACCGATAAGGTAGATGTATTGGCAGAAATGTACGTGGATCAGATTGTGAAGTTGCATGGTGTGCCAACAGATATTGTCTCCGATCGAGATCCTAGATTCACCTCAAATTTCTGGAAGGCGTTACAAGAAGATTTGGGAACTAAGTTTTTCATAAGTACCGCCTATCACGCTGAGACTGACGGCCAAGTAGAGAGGACCATTCGCACCATAGAGGATATGTTGCGAATGTGTATATTGGATTGGGCAGGAAATTGGGAGAAGCACTTGCCATTAATCAAGTTCTCCCACAACAACATCTATCATTCTAGCATAGGTATGGCACCATATGAGGCGCTTTATGGGAGGCCATGTAAAACACCTTTATGCTGTACAGAAGTTGGAGAAAGAAGCGAGTTTGGACTCGCGATTGTAGAAGAGACACTGAAAAAGTTATAAATCATTCAAACCAATATGAAGAAGGCACAAAATAGAAAAAAAAAGTATGCCGACCAAGCAAGACGAGAAGTGGTGTTCAATCTTGGTGATTGGGTATATCTGAAAGTGTCAGCTCAGAAAGGGAAGGAAAGATTCGGGAAGGTTGGGAAACTAGCGGTAAGATTCATTGGACCTTATCAAATTAGAGAACGAATCGGAGAGGTAGCTTATCGTCTAGACCTACCTGAAGAAATGCGGATACATCCGGTGTTTCATGTATCAATGCTGCGGAAATATGTTCAAGATCCCAACACTGTTGAGACGGAGCGGATTGAAAACCTGCAACAAAACCTCACATATCCAGAGGGACCGATCCGAATAGGTGAACGTCGGATACGAAAACTAAAGAACCGAGAGATTCCTCAAGTCCAAATTTTCTGGGGTAAGATAACCGCGTGATTGTAACATGGGAGGATGAGTCAAGGTTTAAAGCATCGTATCCAAAATTCTTCCATGAAGATGTAGTGATGGAAGAAGGGTAATCGTCAAAATTCTAGAGAATTCGAGGATGCATTCTAATAAGGGGAGGAGGATGTAATACTCCGTCTTGGTAAGAATGAATTATTTTTAAATAAATAATTCAAATAATGTATTTTGGAGAATTTATTACAAAGTCGTAATTTATTCTCGAAAATAAAATTTCTAAAAAGTAAATGCAAAGCTCGGAATTGTATCGACGGGAAGTGGAGTCGTCGAAATTTGACTATACTTTAATGATATGGTGTAAAGTCATTAAAAATATATCAATAGTTTAATTGGATAATTAAGCTAGATGACCAATGAGAATGGACTTTTGTCTTCAAATTTGAATTAATCATGTTTAATGGAAAAGAGGAGACAAAAAAATATGTATATTTCTTATGATTTTATTACACGTGGCCAAAGAAAAGAGAAAGAGTGATTCATTTTCAGTTTAGTTTAGTCGTCACCAAGTGCTCATGTTTGAGAAAGTCAACACAAAGATGCTGGCTACGTGTTATGAATACAGAAGTAGAAATCAGCTTAGTCATAATTGTGAAAACTGGCCAAGAAGAAATGTGACATCTGTCACTACCTTGTCACTACCTTATACCTTACTATATAATGGCTGCACTGCCACCAGCTTCCCACCAACTTAAGACGTGATCAAGAGAGAGAAGTAAGGAGAGCAAGAAGAGAAAAGAACTAAAGAAGAAAGAAAAGAAGAAGATAAAAACAAAAAGAAAAGAAAATAAATAGTTTTAAAAGAGAGTTGTCAAGAAAAGAACAAGACGTGATTACGGGATTACCGGTATGAAAAAGGGTTTGGTCAACATCCAGAATCAATAAGTCAAACTACATCGTCGTTAATTACTGTGAATCATGGTTAATTGTTTGTTAACAAATATTACTGTACGTACCTGACATCGGAAACGGTTCTGGAGCTGTGAAAGCCGAACCGGTCTAGGTGTCAGTTTTTTGGTTATGAGGCTTGAGACTAGGTCTAGACTATGTGGATAGCAAGACTAGTCTAAGCATTCAGATTATTGTATTAGTGTGATTATAGTATATTGTTATGGTATGTACCTCGTGTTGGTATTGTTGTGTAAGAACCTCGTGATGGTTCTAATAGTAGTTGCAGGTCATTGCCTCCTCAAATGGTACCACTAAGCCGGTCGTGGTCTGGAAAGTGGTGGGCTAGGTTTAGCTTGCCTTGATCACCAATTCCGAGTGTCACACATGGATGTGACAGCCCCCGGCAAGTCTGATAGAGGACTGGGGCACGGCGATTCCGATTGAGAACCATGACCGGGCGATTCCCGAGCACCTACACCTGTGTGGTATTATAGTGAAGGGATTGTCGGTGTCCCTTAGATGGAGGAAGAATGATTCTGTTGGGCCCTAGGATTAAATTGATTGCTGGCGTTCTTAAAGAGTGTTTTGGTTTATTATGATTTAAGATTTCTGTATTCGTCATTCATAGTTTAATATCTAAATTATTGATTGTTGAACTACCCGTTTTGCTTGTGTTTGGGGTGGGTTTAGGATGACGGGTAGTTGTATATGCTAGATAGGGAACCTTGGCTCACTGAGTGAAACTAGTTCACTCACACCTCACATTCTTTTGCAGGTGACCAGTAGAAAGAACCATAACGCTCGCAGAACTGTAGGAGCTGGTGTAGATTTTAACATCTTTTGCTAAAGACTCGTTTCAAAATATACGAATGTATGTTTTACTTTCGGCTGCGTCCTTGGACGTTATGTATAATATTTTGGGCTTGCGAACCTCATAATATATGTATATATAGGACAAAGTATGTTTTATATACGTGGCGTGTTGAATCTGATATTAGGTTTGTCCAACCTAACACAACTCTATGACACGGTACGGGTTGTAAAGCCTTAGGCCGTAGACTAGAGGAAACGAGTTTTGAATGGATATTCCGAGTTGCATAATTATATTTGTGATTTGGAAAGTCTAATCTTAACCCGTTGTTACATTTCTGAACTTGACAGAGGAAGGTCATTTGGGCATGTTCTTGTTTGATTGTTGCCTGATTGGCTGACCGATGTCTCAAACGGTTCGGGGGTGTTACACTCCTGATGCGGCTTGACGATTCAGGAGGACCGCATGTGGTGGTTCAGCTGAGTTCCGTGTGTTTGACTGGTTCGGAGGGTCGTGATCATCCTCCAAAGAAGGCGAAGACGTCTGGGGACTATGTTTGGTCTGGCCCCATGGGTGATGTCACGATCTCAAAATCGTTTCACTGGACGTTTTCCCATGCTAAGAATTGTCTGATCACGGAGCATCCCGATAGCATTGCCCACTTAGTTAGACATTTCAAGCCGGCTGGATGCCTGCTTCCTTCGTTGCGGAATATGACCGAGCGTGAAGCGTATGTCAAGATGGTTGTGGCTCATGCTAAGGTTAGTCGTTTTGTTCCTTGATAGTTTCATCTTTCGCTTTTTCGTGCTCTCAACTCACGATGTCCTTTTGAGGCCATGGAGGCGAACAAAAAATTCGTAGCCACTCTAGAGAAGCGTTTGTGAGACATTCCTCTGGCTGACGAGCCTAACGAGGTTAAGATGTTTGCTCATGGAGCGCGCTAACGTGGTTCAGTTGACGGCAGCCGAGAAGCTGTGAAATCAAGCTGGTTCCCTCGAGGCTCGTCTTCGGGTTGTTGGAAATGAGAGGAAGGCAGTTTTAGAGCAGGTGTCTTCGCTGGAGATGCATGTCAAATCTCTGATGTCGAAACACGGGGACGAGCTTTGTCGGGAGAATTATGATGCCAAGAAGGCTTTGGCTGATAGCTATCTGGATGTGTTGATGTCTTTAAAGGAAAGATGAGAGAAGAAGAAGGTTGCAGCTGACTGCGAGATCCGTCTGAAGAAGGTGATGGCTAAGATCAAGCTCATTAAGGAAATAATGAAGAACAATCTTCTCGCTTCGGACGAGTTGTCGCGACTTCATGTTAAAGAGGTCGAGTTGGGGGATGAGCTCGATGCTGCTGCGGTGACGAATTTCTCGGTTGGGAAGTTGGATCTTCCCCAGATCTCTGAAGATTTGCTGGATGATTTCTTTTCTAAGGTCGCTTCTTGCAACGCTGATTCTGGTACTCGTTCCAAATGTGAGGAAGGTCATTTTGAAGATGGCGAGTTTGACGTCGATAAGTAGTTTCTTATTGATTTGTTTTCAATTTTTGTAATTTTCTTTCTTTTGGAATAATAAAGGTTGTGTGTTTGTTGATTTGAATTGCATTTGCGAGTTTCGGTTTTGTTTTCACGTCCGTTCTTTATTGGAGTCGCACATCGACTTCGGTTGGTACTGTATCGATAGATTGTGTAGTCAAATTACTAAATTGAAGCACCGTTCTTTGGCGGGACCGTAACTGTTTTGGAAAACTTGATCAGGGTCTCCTCATGCAATTAAGTCGAAAGTTTTTGAGGGGAGAATATATATCCTTATTTGCTTTCGTATGGATTTTATTCTATAAATTGTTTTACAAGTCGTGTACAAATTCTGAATCAATATTGACGGAAGGATTCTAGAGTGATGAAACTTTTATTGTCTATCTTTGTGCAACGAATTGGTGTTAGATGGTGACTGAACTCGATTTGTGAGTTGCCTACGTACCCTCGTTGAAGGATGAAGTCTTAACGTAACTCGATTGTTTCCCCTGTGGGCAGGGTCGTGTCTTCGATTTGCTCGTGAGCTTATATACGGTTACAAGTTTGTATGGTAAATTTTGATGGTATTATGGATTTGCTTTGATGTCTTTAAAACTTGCGAGATAGCAGGTTCTAGAATCCCTCTGGCTTACTCTTATTGTTTCTAATCATGTCGGTGTTGGAAATTTCAGACATTGGTGATAAATTGAGGGTACTGCCTTCATACTATATAGCCAAGGTCTTCCTAAGATGGCGTTAAACGGAGCAGGTCGATCTATACGAACAACTCAACGGTCTTTCTAACGTTTCCATGGCGAGCTCGATGGACAAAAGAGAATAGGTGGTTTTCCCGGCGAACCTGATAATTGGGGTCTTCTATTGCTTGAGGATGGTTTTGGTGAATCCCATCCTTTTGAATGCATCGTAGAAGAGGAAGTCTGCTGAGCTTCCGGTATCGATCATGATTCGGGATAGTTCGCATCCTCCGACGTCAAGGCGTTCGACGAGGGCGTCATCGTGTGGTTTGTCAAGGTCGATAGTCTCGTTTTCGTCAAAGGTGATTTCGTGATCGGGACCTAATTGGGGTTCGCGTGTGCCCGTGCTGCTTTCTGCTCTTCGTTGGTGTGCCTTGATGGAATTGACAGAGTTGCAAAATTTTGATCCTCCATAGATGAAGTCGATCCGTTTTCCATTTCTTTGATGGAGAGGTGGATAGTATCATTTCTTGATCGGGGTAGGTTGGTAGTGTTTCTGCCCCCCCCCCACGCAAGTTAGGTGTCAGTAAACATGGGTTGTATCGGTTTCTACATGAGTTGTCGGATTTTACTGATTTTGTTACTATTTGTTCGGTTTTCTTTCTAATTGCTGTCTTACTGATCTATTGACCTGGGGCGAATGTCCCTTACGGGTTTCCTTCAGATCTTGGATCGTTATCGTGAGGCCGATTCGCATCCCTTCTGTCTTTTGCTTGCGGTCTCTTGCTCGGACCCCCACAGGATCATGTCAACCCTCTTTTGGGAGCTGGTGGTGGCGACTCCGCTGATTCGGGGTCGACCTCCCTGCTTCTTTTGGTCTTTCCTTTACTTTTGGGAGTTGCGGGTGTTTCATCGTCTTCTGCGACCTCTCCATTTTCTTTGTTTTTTTCTTTGTTTCGGTTCACGGCGCCGCATTCTTCAGTCGAGTGTCCCTCGCGTTTATGGAAGGGACATTATTTGCTAGGGTCGAAGATCAATTGTTTGTTTAGGGATGAGTCTATTGTAAAGGAGTGTTGTCCCCGGGTGGCAGGCTCTTTTGTGGTGTTTGGCTTTTTTGGAGTCCCATTCGTATTCGCTCTGTATCGTTCTTTGAGGGCTGCGATCTCTTCTTCAATAACCGCGAAATAAGATGTGCGGTGCAACATGTCGTCTAAGGTCTCGGGGGCACAAACCGTCATTTCCTCTTTGAATTTAGAGGAAAACCAGACTCTGTTCTTAAGTGCCGCGAGTGCGCTAACTTCGTTTAGGTTGGAGATCTTAGACTTAATTTCTTTGAACTTGTTTATGTATGTTTTCAGCGATTCGAAAGCGGCTTATCTTAGGTTCTAGAGGTCGGCCTCGGTGGCTCGAGTCCTTATGAAGACTGAGTACTGTTTCAGGAAGGCCGAGACTAGTTGGTCAAAGTTATCGATCGAGTTTCCTTCTAGCCCGATGAACCACTCCAAAGCGGATCCGATCAGGTTTTCGGCGAAGAAGCGGTAGTAACCGGCCTCTCTCTCTCTTCTGGTCGATTAAATGTGCCCTCGACACAGCCAATAGGAAAAATCGCACGCTGGTTATGTGAGGCGTGAATGGAGTCCTTCGAGTTTCCTCGATGACTTGATCTATGTCGGGAGCCGAGCTCGTTGCTATGTGTACGTTAGCATGGATCCTTCTGAGTTCGGTGTCATTTCTCTCCACGTAACTCTGGAAAGCCTTGGTTCTGCTCGGAGATCCTTGGTTGTCTCACCGCGTGTCGTCGAGAGCCGTTCCGAAGGGAGCACGTTCGGCGGAGTGTACCCGGTCCGGAGAGGCATGCTCGTCCTTTGGGATGGCTGATTGTCTCTAGCCGAATATCGAGGTGGAGACGAATGGATCCTGGTTCTTTCTTGGGTTCCTGTCGATCCTTTCGTTGTGGGAGTCGATGTGGTTCAGAAGTTTCTTGATCCGATTCCGACCTCATCGATACCGCTGTAATTCTGACTTCGGTAGGTCGCCCCATTCGGTAGGGTTTGTCGTGAGTTTTCTCCTACATACCGTCTTGTTTGCGCGCTTGCGAGATCGGGTGAGGCGAAGGTTGTCAGAGGAGGGATCGGTGTTTGGAGAGATGGATCGGAATGCTGTCGGGCTCGCTCCGCGAAGCTGGCCCTAAATTCGGCAAGTTCTTTTTCCGCTTTTCCAGGCGGTTTGCGACGACTCGATGAGCGACCTCTTGATTTTGGGTCTTATCGATTAGCGGTGAGACCATTCCCCTGAGTTTCTCTACCTCTCTCGAGTTTTGGCTAGATTAATCGGGGAGATTGGTATTGCTGATTGGACCAGATCATCGATAGATATCGAGGTGTGATTTCAAACCCGCGATCCGGATCGATCGGGAATCACCATCCTCTCGGGAGCTGGAATCGTTGGTGGAGTCCGCTGGTCCGGAGTCGTAGCAATAAATCATGTGTTGTTCGTCAGAGCGACGGTCGCGGCTTCGGATCAGAGGGAATTCCTATGGGATCGGCGGCGGTTGTTCTTGATCAGAGGTTCTACGTGTTGGGGTGGGTGGGTTTATAATCGTGCTTAGAAATCCTAGATCGGGTTCTTAACAAAGGTGTTTTTTGTTTATCTTCCCCACAGTCGGAGCCAAAATTTATTGATAATGGATTGATTACAAAGAGTCTACTTACGATCGAAATAAACAACAATGAGATCGAACTAAAGGAGAAATATGAGAGGCGGCTGAGGTCGATCTTTGTGTATGTGTAAGCTCTAGGTTTTTCAACGTGTCTTCCTCTCTCTATTCTTCCTCCTTTTATAGCTGGTTCGTTCTTGATTTTCCTCAACGTCTTCCGTGATCTCAGGGTTATGGGTTCGACCTCCCCGAGCTTGATTTGCACCGATCAATTTGAAGACTTCGCATAGGCTTAGGCCTATCTAACTCTCTAGCAGAAATTGAGTCCAACAAAAACCTAAAAATCATAAAATCGAAAAAACATTATTACATTGTTGTGATTTTTAGTTAGAGAGTCTGAACATCATCCAAAAATTCTATGGTAATCTAGAAAGAGTCTTCAAAATTCATACCTTTTGGTTGGGATGCGTACAGAGCGGATATCTGAGAGAGCGGATATCTGAGTATACGTAATCCGCTCTGTTCTATAAGAATTATTAGTATTTTGATTCGATTCAAACCGTAACATATTATTTATCGGATATCTGATTTGATCCAGTAAAGTTTAATAAAAAGATCACACTAATACAATTTTAATACAAAATAATAACATTAATACATTTTAGAAAGATTACATACTTATAAAATTTTAATAACCAAATGACTAATTTAATGAAGAAAAATATTAAAAAACTTATGTATATATATATATGTGTGTGTGTGTGTGCGCGCGCGCGCGCGCGTGTATTTAACAAGGGAAGTAATGAGCATACTTTTCATACTAGGGCGTTGGTGTTATACAAATGGTTCATGGAAAGATAAGGAAGTGTTTTCTGGTCAAGGTTAGTATAGTTCGCTCTAAGGTTTTATTAGTTTAATGGAAGCAAGAAATGTTAGAGCTAGTCTCTCTCCTCTCCATTCTAAGGTTGAAGCGTTTATTCGGGCGATGGAAATTTTGAGGAATTTGTGCCAGCATCATGTTATTTTTGCAACAGATTGTTCTCAATTGGTGAAGATGGTTTCAGAACCAAAATAATTACTAGCTTTTGCAACTTATTTAGAAGATATCAAGACACTCAAATAAAACTTTCACAGCTCAGAGATCATCTATGTACCAGGAACGCTGAATTCACGAGCGGACATATTAGCATGTAGTGCCAGAAAACAGTCTCCATTCGTCGTTCACATGGATGTAGAGCTATCGGTTTGGTTTGCAAAATCTTTATAAATCTGTTTTTGTTATAAAAAACGGCTCGGATCTGATATCCAGTTTTTAAATACGAGGATTTGTGATTTGATTCGTCTTTGACAGATATTGAATTTTAGAATTTTGTTGGTAACGTTATGGATATCCGGATTTTTTTGATCGAATCAAAACGGATAATGGATTGAATCAAATTTTATGGATATTTGGCCCACTCCTATTTTCTGGCACGACCGGTTTAGGGCATGGGGCAAAGAGGTGCAGCCTCCGGCCTCCGGACCCCAAATCTATTTTTATAAAAGAAATGTTAAAGAGAGACGCAGTAAAAAAATAGGCTAGGAGTCCAAAATTTTAAATTACCCATAAATACATGAAATTATTTTGGGGTTTTTGCCAAAACTAACCCACAACTTCGTTTTAACTCCAATACTAGACCCAAACTTGAGTCAAATGCAATCTAACCTAAAAGGGGTATGAAATTACAGTATAG
>JABAYD010010030.1:0-11870 GCA_014822095.1 Diplotaxis tenuifolia
AGTCGTAGCATCATCGTTGGACGAAAGATAATCGACTTTATCTTTTAATTCTTCAATAGTTTTCTCGGAGTTAAGATTGTGTTGTCTTTTCCATTCACTCAGTGCTTTCCAGCAGCTTGCGATGTGCTCCATAATACTAGCATCCGGAGGAAGATCCGGTGATTTCCACCCCTCAAGTATAACTTGTCGAAGCTCTTCATTGTCAAGCCACCTCTTATCGAACTTGAAGTTTTTTTATCTCCGTGGAGGCCTTCTGAGAATGTCAGCAAGTATCGAACGATGATCTGATCCCCACATCCTCATATATCTAGTCTTGGTATGAGAAAACTGTTCATGCCAATCTTCATTGCCAACTGCTCTATCTAGCCTGCGCCTGACATTTACTCTTCCAGCCTTCTTTCCCTGCTCAGGAGAGCATATTTCCTGTGTAGGGGAATTCTAGCATTCCGCAATCGCTAAGCATCTGTCGGAACGGTAGGAAGGATTCATCCGTGCGATCCCTTCCCCCTTCCTTTTCTTCGTGGCAAGTGATCTCATTAAAATCTCCTATCATGAACCATGGTCCATTTCTTGTTGTCGAGAAACGCGTAAGGTGTTCCCAGACATGTAACTTGTTTATTTAACATTAACTATTTATGAAAAAAAATTTGGGGTATAGGGTATAGTTTTAGGGTTTGGGATTAAATGAAGGAATGTGAGGAATAGAAGGAAGGGAGGGATCAGAAGAAAACAAAAAGATCTGGTCTGTTGATTTTGTCAAATCTATAACTGAGATCGTGATCCGCATGATAAATGTAACAGCCATTCTAAGGCAAATGGGTTTGTCTGCGGCCCATCAGGGTTAAAACCCTAGGACTCCCTCTTTTTTCCTATAAAAGAGAATGCCTCCTCCTTCTTTCCTCCCATTCAAAAATCTGAAACGAAGCCCAGCCGAGAATCCCAAGACACGAAATCCCTAGCCGTCAAGCTTCATCTTCTTCTTCTTCTCTCTTCTCTCCCGTACGCCTCTCTCTCTCTTCTTTCTCCCTTGGATCTCTTCCTCTCTCCTCGCCGTGAGTTGCCATGGGAGCAAGCCAAGCCGCCAGTGGTTGCCGCGGTGTTCATCCGAGTGGTGGTGGTGGTAACTGTAGCCGTGTGGTGGTGGTGTAGCCGTGTGGTGGTGGTGGTGTAGCCGTGTGGTGTGGAGCGACCAGATCTCATTTTCCTTCTCTTTTGCTCTCAGATCCAGATCTCGGTTTTCAGATCCATATCTCGTTTCCTAGATCCAGATCCAGATCTCCAGATCCCTTTTTTTCCAGATCTCAGATCTAGGCTAAGGTGATGTGTCTTAAACCCAGTTTATTCTCATGATCTCCTATACTCCATATGTTGGAAGTAGGCTTTGGTTAGACCTTGTTTGTGTGTTAGGTTGATAGATCATAACGGTTGCTAGGTTGTTAGATGAATGAATCATGATGCATGAGAACCTTCACACTGTTAAATGGGACTTAATGAACTGCCTTGTGTTGATGAGATGAATGACCAATGAATGATGATTGTGTGAACTACTTGTGTGGTCCCATGTACTGATTGCAAATGCACGCTAGGTTGCTAGTACGAGGTGACTGTATAAAGTGATAGATATGGATAACCACATAAACGTGAAATGTATTGTGTGAGACAACGATAATGGGTGCGTCTAGAGTATTGTATAAGGCTAAGTAAAGACGTAAGAGAACGAGTATGTGAATGAGAATGAGGAACACGAACGAGAAAGAGTATGTGAACGAGTCAATGAACATTCTTGCAGTCATGTTTTGGCCACCGAGAACGGATGGGCGTCTAGAGGTCTAGGATGTGCGAACCTGCGGGACTTAGCCTAATATAAGGTAACCGCATGGGTGGCCCACGGGACATATCCTAATATGAGGTACCCGTGGGCGAAGTAAATGACCGTGATGAGACGGTGACTCGGATGCGGGGGTAATGAATGTGCAGGCGCCTTAGGATCGAGTCAAGCCGAGTCATGGCTAAGTGTGACCATCAGACCGTAACATGACGAGAGCCATGGGTGGAAAAAGTTGCACGTGGGCTGAGAGGAAGGTTACACATGGACCAACGAGCTGCCCGCGGGTGGTTACTAAGAAGCTGGGGGACGGGTTGGTTATCCCGAGAGTGGGCGCCCCTTCCAGAGTAGGCCGGAACGTGTGGGGACCCCGTAAACGGCCATAGGTCCTAGAGGTGCAGGATGATTGGTGAGTCTCGATTACTAGGTTGAGTGAATGACCAGGTCAATGTGTAGCAACAACTGAGTCCTTGCAGTGTATGATAATTAGGTTGCTAGAACAAAGAATGATAATTACTGTTGCTATGAATTGTGTTGCATCTTGATTGTAGTGGCTAGCCAGTCCTAGTTCCCGCATATGGTAGTGTAGGGTGTTGTGCGGGTAGGCTGGTCTAGAGCCACTTCACTGAGTAATCTCAATTGCTCATTCTCTCCTTTTTCCCTTTCTCCCTGTACGCAGGACTGTAACTAGAAGCATACGGATATGAATGGGCTAGTATTTCATTGAAAGGATGCGTCCGCCGACTCCTGGGACCAGAAAAGGAAGCGTGGAGTTGTCTAAATGAGTAGACATGTGTCTGAAACTCCCTTTCGCTAACTCCGGTCGGACACCGGGGGACTGGGATGTTACAAATATAATCAAAAATCCAACCAGGCTATGGCTATGAGGATGACGAAATCCATCAGCATGCCCCTTATCAATCAGTTCTTCAACGACGCCAGGCATGGCTTGGAAGAGGCAGAGCTGCGACTCCGGTTAATTCATATCTAAGAAGCACAAACGGGGCAGTCTAATTGGCCTTGAGATGAACAGATATAAAACGAATAGTTTCTTCATTAAGATTCAGTTCCAGTTACCAATAATGTTTGTCCTGTAAGATTCAAGTCCCAGAAGGAAGAAGGCGAGAAGTGGTTGTTCAGTTCGCCTGCTTGGTTTTTCTTCAAAAAAGAATTTTAAATTTTATTCACTTCAAAAACCTTTGTACAATCTAATGCTACTCTGAGCTGAAACTTAAAGCTTATACTTAATAAGAGAGAAAAAATGAACAAATCATCTACTCCCAAACCATATCGCCGTGGCTTTCTCGTGATTGCTTCCCACTTTCTTTCTCACTGAAGTGATTCTATTTCGAATCAAGTTATCCAAGAAGATGAGCAGAAGAGTAAGAGATTTCTGAGCCACTCCCACTCTGCGTTCGTTTCTCTCCTGCCATATTGCATAGACTACAGCTTGGAAGCAATAGCAGAATAGGAAAGTGACGGTTCTATCTCGTAAACCCAGCACCAGTTTTTGCATCAAAGATGACCATTGAGAAGATATTTCTGTACCAACCAGCTCCCTAACCGTACCACACCAAAATTCTCTAGAGAAAGAGCATTCAACGAATAAATGATCTCTCTCGACTCTGTGGCAAAAGGAGCAAATATCATTCAAGTAATTCTTGCTCTTGAACGTTTTCTTCTCATATTAAGTTCAGATTGTGATCACTTGAATCAAGTCTTGATATGATACTCTATATGGAAACAAGTATAATTCTGTTTTGCATTGATCTATGTTGTCCTCTCCTGGCTGTTTGAACTATTACAAACTAATTTGGTGGAGCCACGAGCCATATGAACTCACATATATCTCCATTTATTTTCCATGAATTAAAAATGCAATAACTTTTTTAAGGGATATTAATTCTCTCGAGCAGAAGATAGAACTTCTTTCAATGAGCTAGGCTTCACAAGGGCAATCCTACCATTGAAAGGTGAATTTTTTTATCAATGCCCTCTGATATTTAAGCTGTGGGTTTTTTTCTTTCATCAAAACGTATCTGTTATATAGTGCTTTAATGGTTAGATATGGATTTACTAACACAGGATGCAAAAATCTAGCAAAGGAGTTGAGTGTAGTGGTACCGATTAGCTTCTTTGAGGAGGCAAATAATGCACATTACAACTCATATGCCATTATTAACACTGTTGGAACTGACCCGGGATTTAAAGGAAGTCCCATAATCCTAATGGACCATGTGATTCAAGTTTGGAGTTGGAAAGAGTTCGACCTTCTTTTGCTGATACCATTTCTTAACTTTCGGTTATCAAGAGAAGTTTTCTTTTAATCGTGGATACCCTAGATTCAAGGCAGTTTTGACTAGAAGTGAAACATTTTTCTTATTTTATCTATGCTACTTGTTCAACATGATTGATTACTTCATAACAGAAGTATTCGTCCAATGTCTTATTCGGGTATATGTTGAGATCAATTGTTTCCTGAGGCAACTCACCCTATGGTTCTACAGGGTGCCAAAGTACTGTTTAATCCCACTGCCATTGCCTCTGAACCTCAATACTAGGGATTGGATACACACTTGATCACTTAAGGAATCATGCAAGGGCTATTTTCTTACCAAAGCATAGCCATTAACAGCGTCCTTCCCGCTCAAGTTTGCTAATTCTGGTGCTGCCTAAATAGTATATGTTCTCTTCCCTTATAGAGAGTAAGACAAAAAAAAGGAGTTTTTTTTTGTTTGGTATGTGCATGTTACGATTGAGAAGATTCAAAGAGGCAGTGATTTAAGGTAACATACTTTCTATATCAGTCACATGTATTGGATGTTGTTGTATGGCTTCAATCCTCTTAACAGATTCTTTACCAGATTTGTTAGAGGCAAATAAAGATCAAACAGTTTCCAAGGAGAATAGCTTCAGAAGCATACCGAGCAATGATGATTTAGAAGGATGATCAAGATGTAAGGTTCTTAGTCTCAAAGTTCATAGAGAAAGTTGTATTGATGTTTATGTTTGAGTTGTTCTTTGCAGGAAATGAGCTTAAATGTTAACAGTGCTAATAATGTTGGTCTAGGAGGTTCAATTGACTCCATCAGAGATGCAGGTTGGATGGGAATGCGCACCCGCCTTGATGACGTAACTCAGTCCCTGCAACGATATCACCGAAGAAAAATGTTGGAGAAAATTACTAGAATATCACTAAAAAGGTTTTTGTCACAAATATAGCACTTAAAAATAAAAATGACCAAAATAGGACTTAATGTTTTATCAAAAGAGATAAATATACACCTATATCCCAATGATAAATTAATTTCGACACTAGAGTTTAGAGTTAAGGGGTGGGATTTAGGGTTTGAAGTTTAGGGTTTAGGGTATAGAATTTAGGTTTTAGGGTTTAGAGTTGGGGAGTGGAGTTTTGGGGATAGATTTCAATTTTTGAAAAATAAAAAAAAATAAAAATTTTCAAAAGATAAAATGCTATTTTGGTCATTTTAGTTTTTGAGGGCTATTTTTTGTGACATAAACTTCGAAAAATGTTATTTTGGAAATTTGGCCAAAATGTTATGAGGAAGAGATTAAAAAAATACAAGTTAGAATTACAGTTTACAAGCTTATTACTGATTGTATTTATGTACTTTACTATTTTTACAACAAATAATATTAAACAAACGACATTTAACAAGGATAGTTATGAATACTAATCACTAAACATTTAACAAAGTCTTTAAGTTAGTTAATACATATAATTTCCCTTCTAAAACTACACTTTACTAAAATATTAAATTTTATATTTTTAGTTATTTACAGTATATGATTTATCAATAAACTTCTTGAAGCAAAAAATTAGAGTTAATCAGTATGATGAAAAATATTTTCTATGGATTTATAAAAAGTAACAACACATAATAAAAATTTAAAAAAAAATACATTTTGATCAATGAAGAGTTATCCAAAATTTATGACCAGATAATAATAATATTGTTTTCCTGATTTTAGGAATGTGATTAGTTGTATAGTCAAAATATTTCTTTGCATGCTTGAGTGTGTAAAAGATGTTACAGTTTCTTACAATTCATTGAAAATTAGGATAGTTATAAGATTTGAAGATCTCATGCTGGTCATAAGCAGTAATTCCTAAATTTTATACATATTTACATTAAATAACTATATTCAATATATTTTAAAAATTAATTAAAACAATGTAATGAAATTAGTACCTGTGGTGACAATACCACTGGAAAATATTATTTCAACAACTTTATAAGATTATTAAAATTTTCAAATGAAAATGAAAAATACATGACATCCGCACAATTTACCACCAGAGCGTGGCGCATATGCAGACTTGAACTCTTTGCTTTGCAACCGTTCATATCATCACGAATGCACTCTAGGCTGGATCAAGACCACGTCAACCTGCCCAATATGCAGATCAACACTTGCTTAACATAAAAGAAATCCACTATCTAATATAAAAAATTTATAACTTTACTGGTGGGATTAAAAATAAGTTGTCTCTGATTTTCTTATTAAATATACGTTTCAATAATAAAAAAATTTATTCAGTATAGATATGCATATAGTAGGTTTTCTTGGCAAACAAAGAATTAAAGCAAAGACAATTCTTGAAATTAAATACGTTGGATTAGCCAAAAGCAACATAATTTTAATATGACACCAAATATCGTAGATATAAGAATAAAATAATTAATAAAGATACATACTAATAAAAAAAAATATGTACTAAGTTCTAAGATAAATATTTAAAATATATATTAATATTTTATGCAAATAATCATTTGATTTTACTATAATAAATAAAACACATAAAAGTAAAAAAGAAATAGCACCTACACACTTTAAAGTATTTAGGTCAAATAATTGTCAAAAATTTAAATTAGTAGAAAATGCAAAAATTAATAATTCAACTATAGAAAAGGAAACTATTTTTAATTTTAAATTGTGTGATACATAAATAAAATATATTAGAAATATAAATATATATAAAATATGAGATAAATAGGACTATTAAAAACAAAAGTAAAATTATACACATAAATTATAGTATTATTACATAATTCGTATATTTATAAATTATAAATTTAAATTACATAATCCGCGTGTAGCATGAAAAAATATCTAGTTGATATAAAAGGTCGGTATAGTGTTAGTGTATTCATTTGAAAATAAATGAACGTTAACTTGCTTACCAAAAGATTCTTAAGAAGCCAACAATCACTTATTAAGGTAAATATTGTTAGTGTTTTTGGTATGATATATTTAGAAGCATAATATTACATCATACTTCTTATTTTAGCATGCATCCCACATTCACATCTATGTTTCATAGCCTAAATGTCTAATGTTTATCATAATCATATATGTTAGCTTTGAAACGGATTGCAAAGATCTGGTCGCAATGATAAAGGAATCTAGAATTGGAGATAATCAAGATGTTACTCATATGTTTTCGAAACTTCAAGATATATAACATATCAAGAGTTCAAACCGGAATTTCAGACTCTTTAGCTAAGAACGCGAGATCTTTTCATAGAGAACTCTGTTTTGTTGGTTTTTCCATTCCGGTCTGGTTATCCAGACTACCTCAAGTTTGAGTAATATAATAGCCATTTGATGTCAAAAAAATAATCATAATCTTCTATAACTAAACAAAATATCCAATCAATTAAAAACCAACTCAATTAAAAACAACACCTAAAATAACACCATCCAATTAATATTCTCCAAAAAATTATTATAATTATATTATTTTTTAATAACTGTAGAAATTCTAAAGAATTCCTAAGTCCAAAAACTAATCTCATGACAAATTGCATCCAGATACGCGTGGACGGACAAATGATTTAAAAAAATATTTTTAAACTAATTTTAAAATAGTTACCATATTTCACTCCTCTTGCAATGTAAACAGGTAATCGGATTGATTATCATATATAGACTTGCAATTTTATTTTATTTATTAAAAATGGAATATCACCTTCTACTTAATCTTTGGAAAACAATATCATCTTTATAGCCTTAGATTCTACTTTCAATTATATATTATACTTCTCATGCATTTCTTCTCTGCCATTCCACAAATCATAAAATTGATAACAAACACCAAAAATAAATCTCTTCTTAAATATTTCATTGATTTAAGGGTCTTTTGCAAATTTGACTTAAAACTTAAAGTCAACCACAAAACAAACCCTATAATTTTTTGGAACTTTCATTTTCCCTATTCACTCCTCAAGTTTGGATTATTCACAAAAATGTCACTACTTTTTTCGAAAAATGGTACTTTTACCCTCTCATCCTCATCATGTTCAAGTATTTACAAGATTGTCATTGGCATCAATACACCAACCACCATTAACAACCAATTTGAAGCTCTTAATGCACCTGAGATCGAGTTACACTTTTTTTTTTCAATTCTTATGAACTAAAAACAACATCTCTTTCACTTTCTCTCCATATTCATCCAAGAAAACCCAAGACTTTGATTCTAAAATTTTTATGGTTCATAGAGCCATTGAAGCTTACGATTCTTGGTGGGTCACTTTTATTTGAGATTCAGGGTGCTTGGTTTCGTCTTTATATTAAAGTCTGCGATAATTTCTTGGCTTATATGACATGCATCGATCAGAAACCGAGCATCTCTCCAAAAGACAATTTTGAAGTCATTTGGAAGTGCTGACCAAATATTTGGATTTCTTGATAGCGCATTATTATCCTTGTGTCAGATGTATGAGGACAAATCCTATAAGAGTAAAAGGTTTTACGTTTGTTTACAGAACGGTTTGATGTGTTCGTTGGGACCAATCGACGAATGTGGTGTTTAAGGAGAGTGTATTGCGAGTTAGTTTTTTTTAATAGTTGCGACGGACTAATTTTTGTATGAGTCTAAAACTTATATTCTCAAAGATTTCTTGCAACTTCTCGCTTTTGTTTTTCAAAAATATGTTTTATGAGTAAGATGACCTCGAGTTTTCGAGGTCGTAGCGCTTGGTTGGGGTTGATTTTGATTGTGTATTCGAGAATATTTTGTTAGGAAGTTTTCTTAGTATATCGTGAACAATAGCCGTAAAGTTACTCAGAACATTTCATATTTAGAGAAATAAAAGAGATTAGCGAGATCTTTGAAGTTGAATTGTATTTTCTTATTATCAGAAAAATATTAAAAATATCGAGTACAAAGAAAAATGTTTTAAAATGTGGGAGTATACAAGTATATGTATACATCCCCACTCGCCCCCCCCTTTTTGAAAGAGGGGGACAGCTGAACTCGTTTTGCGGCGAGTTGCCTACGTACCCCTTTTGGGGATCAAGTTGTCTCTAGTTCAGTTGGTGCCACAAGTGTTTTTACTCGGCGGTTGCCAATGTGTCGATTTTCTTAGTCGCAATGGCTGTTTCTGCATCGACATCATCTTCCGGGTTTGTCTCCTCCGATTAGGTTCGGAGGCTGTTTTACCTTTATCTGAATTCGTTGGTCGGGTGGACAAAGCTGGATCTTTCTTTTGGAAGCTATTTCAGTCGGGGACTGAATTATCTTCATGTGTTTAGGTTTTAGCCATAGACCTCGTCGTAATTTGCCCTAGTTTATGTTTGGCTACGAAGCAAAGTCACGACTGTTTTGGCAGCCACAGATAGATGCGGTTCCGTTTGGAATTAGAAACTTGATTCCCAGGTTATAGGTCGATGAGACTGCTTTCATGGAGTTTATCCAAGGTGTTCTCATGATACGTTATAGATGGCCGGGTGGTCGAAGACCGCAAAATTGAAGATCTCGTGACCACTTTTGCCATGTCCGGGAGTATAATCGATCTGAGAGTCATTGACGTTGTACCAGAAAACCAGTGAGTGGCTTGTAGTTGGTTGTAATGTCGGACATATCGTCGTTCATTCTTTTCAGCGTATCATGGAAGATAATGTTGACTGTCGCCGCGAGGTTATTGGTTGTTTTGAGCGTCAGTAGCCATAGTTGACCAAGCATTTTTGCGGCTGCGAGTTAGATTGATCCGTGAACACCTCTCCTTATAGTGCCAAACTGTGAGAACCGAAATTCATATCATCGATTTCTGTAATCAGAGGAAAGCTAAGAAACCCTAACGTTTTCTGAGACCTCTGCTGAGCGAAACGACAAGTGATCAAAATACGAAAAATAAAATCGAGATGAAGAACATATCAACTGAGATCTTATTCTGAATTTGTGTATGATTTTTTACAACATGTAAAGCCTTGGCTGCAAGAGCTGTTGGCGGATTCCCTAATTCTAACCTCCTAAGCCTTAAATCCTAGTTGAGTTCAGCTCGAAAACAAGAAACAAATTGCCTAAATTGCTTTAAGTGCTAAGTTTTTTTGCTGCAATTTTTTTATGTCCCTTGCGCCCCTCTCCCTCGCCTCTCATTATATTTTCATCAAAGGTTGGCCGTCTTTTTTTTTCTGCTCCTGATTCGAGTTTATCTTTTCACGAAAATATTTCTTATCTTCTCTCTTCTTCCATGTTCATCCTGGAAACTTTGACATTTATCTTTTTTCATTTATTTTCTTTTTCAATGTATCTTCTGCGAAAATTAAGTAAACCATCGTGATAATTGGGTCCATTCTCATTTAGATATGTAAATGCGTTTTAATTGCGTTAGAGACTTTTTGGGCTGTTTTGTGATGATTTAAACGAATTTTACGATTTCTTTCAGAGAAATCTTCCTCTATTTAATTATACGATGTTATTTTCTGCAAAGTGATATGATCAATCGTAATGGGATAAGATTGGTGTCTTAAGTTAACCGTTGTTTTTTATTTGATTAAATCAGAGTTTTACAAGAATACGAGTTTTGTCTTTTACTATTGCAAAACTTCAACGGAAACTCTGATCAAGACGAAAAAAAATATGACTTAGCAAAAGTCCAAAGGAGAGAGTGATGATGATGGTGTGGTCTAGTCGCCTTTTGGGCTACTTAAACGTTACGCGTCTAGTCTCCTGCCGGCGAGTAGACAAAGTCTTGTGTCTAGTCGCTGATATCACTAAAATTATCGTAAGGAGTGACTTTAATCTCTTAAATAAGACATTCAGTTTTAATACTTAGGGACCGAATCCACAGAGAGCTAGGGAACACTATCGATATAAATAGTCTATGATTAAGCTAGACAAATAAATAAGAAAGCAGTAAATAAAGCAAAAAAGGTGAGCAACGTAGTTGTTCAGTAGATTAATGAGGTTTGATGGAAGAAGGTTTTGCTAGACTTAGGGTTTCTATTCACGTAATCAGAAATATAGAGATATAGATGCTATAGTTGCTTGCATGATATATGATCTCACTCAAATTACCCTAAAGAGTGATTACTCTCTCAAATAAGAGGTTCACTGTAGTACTTAGGGATTGAATCACGAGGAGCTAGGGAATCAATTAAATCTAATTTAATATAAATCTAGGTTATGAATTTGTAAATAAAATACAAAATTAAAAAAAAAACAATTTGGATTCGTCAGAGCTGTCGCTCTACTAATAAGAATTGAGGGGTTTTGGAGCTTAAGAGAAAGGAGTTAGACTTGGGGTTTTTATTCAGGTTTAAGAGATTATAATTCTATAGGTGCAGACAGTTGTTTGCATGATACATTAGAGCTCAACACATTAAGAACAAGTCCATCAGCTTTCGCATGTTTAAAAAATAGACTATTAAATATAGCTAGAGATCTAACAAGGCTGACCCGACTAAGGGACGTCAGATCAATAAAAGCGTCGATCGATTATTATTGACTAATATCGACCAATACGCCTTTCGCTCCGTTGATCGATTATCTTATAGGGATATCGATCGTCGCGCTTGTAGTTAAGCTTTAAGTGCGAGTTGAATAAGGCTCACTAGATATTATTTAGATTAGCTATCGCTAGACCTAATAATAAATAGCTTGATAGGATATATTTGGGGTAGTGTTGTTTGAGGTTGCTTAATACATCTTAATTCCTAAGTTCAAATTTATAGGTCGCAATCTCATAAAATCAAGCAATAAGAACAATCCTAATCAGTAAGTATCACAACTAGC
>JABAYD010010031.1:0-10002 GCA_014822095.1 Diplotaxis tenuifolia
TTGTGATATTCATTAATAGAATGTTTTTAATGCTTATGTTCTAGGATCGCTACCTAGAAACCTGATATTAGGATTTGCTATAGATACTGTCCTGAATCTATTCTATTAAGCTAAGATTTGTTAAAGTATAGCGATAGCAATGTTTAAGAGTCTTAGTGAGCATTATTCAACATGCGCATGAAACTTAACTAGAAGTGCGTCGATCGATGTCAAGCCTAATCGATCGACGGCGCAAAAGTTGTATCGATCGATATTCCTCTGAATAATAGATCGACACTGCTATTGATATAACAAAACATCAGTTGTTTGGGTCAATAAATTTAGTTAACAGACTCATACATAAAAGCTAAAAGCTGATGAATGTGTTGTTAAGTAGTTAGGCTCTTTAATATCATGCAAAAAACTGTTTAGCAGCTATAGGATTATAATTCATATCTGAATAAAAACCCTAAGACTAGCAATCATCTTTTCATCAAACAACTCGTGGTTACATAAAAAAACTGCTTTGTTCGCCCATGCAATTTACTATTATTTACTACTTTACAATTTATTAATTGTTTTATACTTTACTAATCTAGCTTAAATATTATAACTATTAGATTTTTTGTGTGCCTAACTCTATATGAATTTGATCTCTGACTACTGCAGTTGAACCTTTTATTTAGACTCATTGTAATTTGAGTGATATCATCTCATCCACCACTGCCTCCGCCACCATTGCTTCCACGGGATTTAAGCCACTGTCTCTCTCCTCTTCCATCACTTGACTCTTCGTTTTTACGTTCCACTTAACATGAGTAGAGCGAATTAATAATATCATGAGTCGAGCTCGAGATCTCGATATCCATAGAGTTTTGGGTCAAAACGAGGAAGACGATTGATCTTTGTTCTTCAACCATCTTTGATCTTCCAATTTTGCAATCTCTCTCTTCCACCTCTCACATCTTGTCAACACAAGCATTTGATCGCTGATTGGATCTTGTAAGATTAGAACCATCAATTTTCTTCATTGTAAAAATTTATTAATGATTATCTTTGACGTAAAAAATTTTCGTTGATTAGGATTTTAATTTTCTTTTATTTTAAAAAGTCTAGATTTTTTTATTTTTTAGAATTTTAATGAACATGTCAGAATTGGTGGTTGACAAGTCTCGATACATAGATAAGATAACGGAGATCGAAGGTTTTACATCTTTTTAAAATTTTAAAAATGTGTTTTCTTTTTTTTTTTAAATTGGCTATCGTAAATAACTGAAGAGAGGGAAAGTAACGAAAAGGAAGAGCAACAAGAAAGTGAGTCTTTCTTGGTTGAAAGGCATAATAGACATTCAACACAACAAATGTGTGGTGGAAATAGGATGTGTTTTTTAGTGATATTAAAAATTCATAAAGTGTTTTCAAGTGTAAATTTTCAAAAAACACGATGCTACGAAATTTAATTTTACAGTATTCAGTTTTTTTTTTTTGAACTATGTCCGTTGTTATTTGTTGGTGGATTATTAATTTCACATAACTGTTGTAACTCTTCAGATTTTATTTTCAAAATAACATTTATACTGTGGAAAACAAATTCCCAACAGCATTTATTACATCAACATGAAAATTATTATGCTCTATATATAGACCCAAAATGCTATCAACTACAAAGGAAATTAAACTCCAACTAACACTAAACCTCATTGCCAAGTGCCAACAACACCATTACTACACCTTATTAAACCAAGTAAGACTTGGCAATTTCTCCATCAGCTCCTTTAGGGTAAAATCCACCGGGTACCCTTTCATTTCCACTTCCATACACAATCCGCAGAATTTCCTCCGGAGTTCGATCAAACGCAAGCGATAACTCGTCACCAACCAATACATTCCCGGCCACTTGTCCCTCCGCACCCATGGCTTTAGGTACAACCAATCCCTCATCTTTCACACCCATTTTCCCTAATTTGTTCCTTAGACGCGAGATCCTATCTGTGAAAGCAGCAACCGTGATACCATAAGGATGAACCATGTGTGTCGCCCTCGCATATAGCATTGTTCTTATCACAGCGTCCTGACCTGATTCTACTCCTAAAAGTCCTGCTACTAACTGAAAAGTTGGTTATATTAACATAATGTATAACCGGATTTTAAGACACTGCATCCAAAATAATTAATAATATAAAACAACATCACTTTGTAACCTGTGGATACATTACTCCTTTCTTTTTAATCGAGGATTTTAAATATACTTCAAACATCTTTAATCATTAAATGAAACTTTAGACATAGCTAGAATGCTAACTTTTCTGAGTATTTTATCTACAAAATATATGAAATTTCATCTAAAAGTTATTGATGTGGTGCCAAGTAATTCATGAATTAGAAATTACATTTAATCTTTTAAATACACTAAACAAACATTTCTTTAAATTCACCAAACATACATTTTATATAGAGTAGTTTAGTTTCTTACCTTCCTTGAATCGGGACATTGCAGTTTCGGGTTAGCACCAACATAGCCGGTGAGGCCAACATAAGGGACCAAATATGACGCAATGAGATAATTGTAAGAATTGGCATAAGGGTTAAATGGTGGTACAAGTTTTCGTCCGAATGCATCATCCATCACTTTGGCAAATGATTTTATACTCAAATCAAGTAGCGGCCTTGCAAATCCTGTCACCGTTTTCTTGATTGCCCTGTGTTTTTATTTTTTGAAGATTATCTCAAAGGATATTATTAGACAGAAATTACCTACTTTATATCTATAATAATGATTAAATAGCGGTTTAAAAATCACATTTGATCACAACAACATGAATTCACAGAAACATTTTACCTCAAGTGGCCAACCTCTTGCCAAGCAAATTGCAAAACAATATCTCTTGTCAAAGGATCAAGTTTAGCTTTCTTAGCTCCAATAGGACTGGGACCTCCCATCGTTAAATTTGGTGCAACTTTATCAAGACCAAACCCTAATGCCCCGAACAAGAAAAACTCAGCTTCAAGATACTCCAAATTCAATGGAAACTCCAATAATTTCCTGTCTTGATCCGTACAGTTTGTCGTTTGCTCGGGGCAACTCATAACCTGATGGTGGTTAGTGTTGAAGAAGAACAACACCATTACTGTTGAAACCAATAAGCTTCTTCTCTCTTTGGTGTTTCCCATTTTTATAAAAATGTTTTCGTTTTCTTTTATTCGTTCCTGATTTATTTGTGTCTAGTTTTGAATGTGAACTCTGTATTTATAGGGTTTACGACTTGAGTGAAGAGCAGAATAAGTCTCCTGTATTTACTCCGGAGGGAATTTCGCGGATACTCCCACGTGGCTTTATATCTGCTGGAGGACTGCCTCGTGGATTTAGGACGTCTTCAGTTACTATTTGGAGGACACATCTTTGGATGTTGAAAAATATACGAATAAGTCTTTGTCTTTAAAGTTTGTTTGATAAGGTTAGGTTGAACTTTGTTATCTTCTTCGAAGAGAAAGGGTATACGCTTGTCAAGTAAAAGAATATATTGTCGAAAAAAGTAAAAGAATAGGTTTTTCGATGTTTAGTCTATTGTTTCTTACTACATTGAATTTTATAATTTGATTTACACTTTTGATGAAACATGCCACACGAGTTTGAGACATTTCGTTTATAGTTTATTGATATCTTTATTAGCAACACTAAATGTATAAATAACTTGTTGAAAATTGATAACTTTAAGAACACTGAAAATAAAAACAACGAAGAAGACAAATATAAAATCAAAATTCCGAAGACAAGTATATAAGATCTAAATTTAAAATTCCTACAGTTTTTTTTTTTTTGGGTGTGGGCGATGATTATTATTATTTTTGCTTCATAGACTTTGAGATATTTATGTTGATAGGATATAAAAGATTGCTATCTTTTAGAGCATTTCCAAAAAAAAAATCTTTTATTGTAGAGTTTGCAAAACTCTATATTTGAAGTTTGAAGCTGTTATGCTCCAAAAGCAAAATATCAAACCTAACTTCAAAACTCTTTGTATTTTATATAATAGTTTTTATATTTGTTATAATTAACTCAAATTCATAGAATTTTTATAAATAACTAAAATATAAAACTAGAAATAAAAATATATAATTAATATTATAGAGACATTATTTGATAAAATGTTACACTAAAACATAAAACTAGAAATAAAAAATATATAATTAATATTAAATTACAAACAAAATACCACATTAAATCATGTAATATTGTTGTCTAGTTCTAGTTTTAATATATTTTAAAGATTATCTTGATATTTTTTTTAAACATATGTAAATTTAAATTTATAAAAATAAGTTTGAATTATTTATGAGATAAGAATTTTAAGAATTAAAACGATAAATGATAAAAATATTAATAACTATTATAAATATGATGTGTAATTATAAAGAAAAAAATGAAAATAAAAAAGGTTTTATGAAACTTCAAATTTGAAGTTTTGAATAGTGATACTGTATATTCAAGGTTTCAGAATTCAAAACTTCAAATAAAAACTTCACATTAGAGTTATACAGTATCTTTTGGATATGCTCTTAATAATGTTGTAAATAATGTTATCTCATTAATATATTTCACTAAATTCACAAATAATATCGCTTGGTCTGAAAAAATACGGTTGGTGTTTGGTGTAGCGATTAGTCCAAGAAAAAAATTCATAGAATTTGACGTTTCTTGTTTCGAACGAAGAAGCAATCTTTATCTCATGGCTGATGCGGAGGGTTTCTCGTACAGAAAAATGTGTTTCTTTGTGTTTTCATTATAATTGCATTGCTATATTCCATGCAATGCAACTCACATGGAACTTTTCAGATAGGTCGAATAGTTTAGTAACTTCATCAAGAGTAATCAAATACGAGGAAAGAGAATAGACTATGTATCTCTAAACCACACTTTTGAGAACCGTATTAGGATCATAATTATAATTAATCAATACCTAATGACTTATGTATTCTGTATAAATATTGTACCTATAGGACAGAGGGGAGAAGGTTGTGAAGGTGGCCTCGTTATTCACACCTCTGGTGGATGAATGGAGGACCGCCCGACCCGGGTTTATATATCAATAAGGTATCCAACCTCTTTTCTTTCATACATATCAAAGCGTATTATAATACGTAAAGTTTTTTATACCGTCTAAACTCGTCGTTTTCTTCTCAACTTCTTCTCTTCACCCTTTTTTTTTCCTTCAATCCTCCTATCTCAGACATGACCAACGACTCACCAGCTAGATCACACATGACCATTGTCATCTCCAATAACCGTACTCTGCTCAATCTCAACATGGTCAACCTCACGAAGCTAACCTCCACAAACTACATTATGTGGAATCGTCAAGTTCACTCTCTGCTTGACAGTTACGATTTGGCTAACTATGTCGATGGATCTCTTGAGATCCCACCACAGACACTCATGGTTAATACTGAAGAAACTGTGAACAATGGATACGTGGTTTGGAAGCGTCAAGATAAACTAATTTACAGTGCTTTACTCAGAGAGATATCTACGCTTGTGCAGTCGCTTCTCTCCACCACCACCACCGCGGCTGATATCTGGCGCACGCTCTCCGCCACCTATGCTAAGCCGGTGGTCACATCCTTAAATTGCGTCAACAACTTAAACAATGGTCAAAGGGGACCAAGTCCATTGAGGAGTATGTTCAGGGGCTTGCTAATCACTTTGATCAGCTAGCATTGCTCGCGAAACCACTTGATCATGAAGACAAAATCGAGTTTATACTTGAAGGTCTTCCGGAAGATTACAAGACAGTGATAAATCAGATTGAGGGCAGAGATGTCTATCCACCTTAACCGAAGTTCATGAAAAGCTCATTCAACATGAACTGAAGCTAGCTTTAAAGTCTGAAACTTTGTCCACCGTCTCTGTTACAGCGAATGCAGAAAGCTTTCGAGGCAATAACAACACCAATCGAGGACAAGGCCGTTCCAACACCCGTGGCTCCACAACAACAACTGGAACAATCGCCGCAACAACTCGAATGGTCAAGGTTACACACCAAAATCCTATCAAGAAAAGTGCCAGATATGTGGCATTCATGGTCATAGTGCTCGTACTTGCTCTCAGCTTCAGCTCCATGGGAATGTCGGAAGCTCGAACCAGTCCTCTGTCCCACTTACCCTCCATGGCAACCTCGTGCTCACATGGTGTCTACGATGTCATACAATGCCAACAATTGGTTCCTTGATAGCGGAGCAACTCATCATCTCACCACCGATCTTAATAACCTTGCTCTCCATCAATCTTATCACGGTGGAGAAGAGGTCACGATAGCTGATGGTAATGGTTTGTCTATAAACCATACTGGTTCTGCACTACTCCCTACTCCTCACCGTAATCCTACTTTGAGTTATGTCTTATATGTACTGAATGTCAAGAAAAATCTTATCTTGGTTCTTAAAATGTGTAACACTAATGGAGTTTCTATTGAATTCTTTCCTGCACATTTTCAGGTGAAGGATCTCAATACGGGGGCCCAGTTGCTCCAAGGCAGAGCTAAAAATGAGCTGTAAGAGTGGCCGGTTAAGCCTTCAGCACCATTGTCGTTCTTTGCTTCATCTTCTCAGAAACCAGACCTTTTCTCTTGGCATGCACAACTTGGTCATCCGGCTCTCCTAGTTCTCAAGTCTGTTGTTTCAAAATTTTCATTACCAGTCTCGTTGTATACTTCAAAACGTTTCGTCTTGTTCGAATTGTTCTATCAATAAAAGCTATAATCTGCCGTTTTATTCAAACACGATTGCATCTTATCACACTCTTGAGTCTCCAATAGTGTCAATTGATGGATATAAGTATTACCTTGTCATCGTCAACTTGTACACTTGCTATACGTGGCTGTATCCGTTAAAGCTGAAGTCTCAAGTTAGAGACACTTTCATCCAGTTCAAAGCATTGGTGGAAAACAAATTTAAACACAAGATTGGCACTCTCTACTCAGACAATGGTGGTGAGTTCATCACCTTGCGTTGGTTCCTAGCGACTAATGATATTACTCATTTAATGACGCCACCACACACTCCTGAACTGAATGGTATATCCGAATGCAAACATCGTCATGTCGTAGAGACTGGTCTCACACTACTGAGTAAGGCATCAATACCAAAGACGTACTGGAGTTACGCGTTTACTACTTCCGTATATCTCATCAACAGAGTGGTGACACCAATTCTCGGTAATGATTCACCTTATGCGAAACTCTTTAGCCAGCCACCTAACTATCTGAAACTTAGAGTCTTTGGTTCAGAATGTTTCCCCTGGCTGCGACCTTACACACAACATAAGCTGGAACCTCGCTCCACTTCCTGTGTGTTTCTTGGTTACTCATTGACGCAAAGCGCGTATCTTTTTTTCCATAGAGAATTTCTCCATAGAGAATCAGGGTGTATCTACATTTCTCGACATGTTGTTTTGACCGAGAAAAGTTTTCCATTTTCTTTTCTAGAATCTACAACAAGGTCACCAACTAGTCCGACCACTCATCTCAGCTACACCCCCGTGCTCTGCTTCTCACCAGAAAAGTCCTCAAACATCTCCTGCACCAGCTTCATCTTCGGCTTCAAACCAACAAGGTATGTCTTATGCGAAGCTTCAACCACAACCAGTACCCCAATCTTAGTCACCATCTCCTTCCCAATCCGCTACATCCTCCTCTTCTAATACCTCATCACACATAACCCAAACACCTTCTTCCTCTCCATCAACCTCAATACAAAACTCCCCACAACCTACGCCACAACCTGAACCTGCTCCACAACCACCTGCAATCCAAAACCTCCACCCAATGAAAACTCGGTCCAAAAATAATATTTCCAAACCTAAAACCAAAACCTCTTTCACTGCCTCAGTACCTAAACTCAAACCCAAAATACCTAAAACCGTGTCTGAAGCACTCAAAAACCCAAATTGAAGACAAGCCATATGCAATGAGATTATTTCTCAATTACGCAATGGAACTTCTGAACTCGTTCCGCCAGAGAAGTTTTAGAATGTCATTGGTTGTATGTGGGTTTTTACTCTAAAATGTAAACCTATTGGTGACCGGGAAAGGTACAAAGCTCGTCTTGTAGCGAAAGGATTCCATCAACAACTTGTTCATGACTTTATAGAGACGTTCAGCCCGGTCATTAAATCAACGACGATCCGTACGGTTCTCCACGTCGCAGTAACCAAGGTATGGACTCTTCGTCAAATTGATGTTAACAACGCTTTCTTACAAGGTACCTTCAATGAGGAAGTCTATGTTACCCAGACACCTGGTTTCGTTGATCATGATAGACTTCACTATGTTTGTCGTCTGAAAAAGGCATTCTATGGACTCAAGCAAGTGCCACGAACGTGGTATCAAGAACTTCGCTCATACCTTCTCACAAAAGGCTTCCACAACTCCACCGCAAACACTCTCTCTTCACGTACCAATGTGGACCTGATATCATCTATGTTCTGGTCTATGTTGACGATATGGTCATCACTGGTAATAACAACAAGCTGATCGATGCTTTCATTCAAACCATATCCACTCGCTTCTCGCTAAAGGATCTCGGTGAGTTAAGCTATTTTTCGGCATTGAGGTTAATCTGACATCAAAAGGTTTACATTTGATGCAGAAGAAGTATGTCATTGATCTCCTCACATGTAGAAACATCCTCTTTGCGCGCCTAGTATCCACACCGATGGCTCTGACACCCAAATTATCTCTTACTTCCGGTACTCCACTGGAGAATCCTCGAGAATACAAAGCAGTTCTTAGTAGTCTGCAGTATCTTTCCTTCACACGACCAGATATTGCTTTCCCCGTTAATCGCCTCTCCCAGTTTATGCATAGTCTTAATGATCTACACTAGCAAGCCATCAAAAGAATCCTCCGATATGTTGCTGGTAACTATGCTCATGGGATTCTCATCCACTCGGACACACGACTGAAGCTCCACGCTTACTCTGACGCTGATTAGGCTGGCGACATCGATGATTACTGCTCAACAAATGCTTACAATGTATATCTTGGTGGTAGTCCGATCTCATGGAGCTCAAGAAAACAGAAAGGTGTCGTTCGCTCTTTGACTGAAGTCGAGTACATGGCTGTTGCTAATGCAGCCTCAGAAATACGGTAGGTATGTTCCCTTCTCACTGACCTGCATATACCACTTCCGGAAATGCCTGTGATTTATTGTGATAATGTCGGTGCAACCTATCTTGCAGCTAACCCCGTCTTCCATTCGAGAATGAAACATATAGCGCTCGACTATCATTTCATCCGTGATAATGTAGAGGCTGGAGCCCTTCGTGTATCTCATCTCTCCATCAAAGACCAACTGGTTGATGCGCTAACTAGACCACTTCCACGACCGCGCTTTCTCGAACTCATAGACAATATTGGAGTAACTATAACTCCTCCATCTTGAGGGGTTATAGAAGATATATGATTAGAGTCATAATTGTAATTAGTCAATACCTAATGACTTATGTATTATGTATAAATACTATACCTATATGTATCAATAAAGTATTCAGTCTCCTTTCACACACGTATTACAAGTTCTTTTGTCCATCTGTACTTTAGTTATTGGCTCAAATTTTTTACACTTTATTAAATAAAATAATTTCATCTATCTTATTAAAATTGTATTACCCATTAGATTTGTTTGGAAACTTAGATAGTAGTAATAAAGAGTTTAATGTTGTTTGGCTATAAGTTTAATAGAGTTGGGCTTTAAAACATTGTTATAATAGAATTGGACTTTTGTTTAATTTTTTGTGTTATGGTTCACTTTGATCATTTGTCTCATTGTAGTAATTTGTGTTTTTAGTTTATATTTTATATAAAGACCATATACAATTTTATTTATTGTTGACTAAATTAAAAATAACACCTGTTTTTAAGATAATAACAATTTACATTTCAAATAATTTAATATTCAAAGATCTTTTATCTAAAGTATTTTACACTATTCAAATTATCATAAAGACACAAAATACTTGAATAGTTT
>JABAYD010010033.1:0-15989 GCA_014822095.1 Diplotaxis tenuifolia
AAAATAAAAAATGCATAATTAAATATTAATTAATTAAAATTAATTTATGTATACCAAAAAGAAAATATAGTTTTGTAAGATAACTATGCCCGCATGTCCGGGAAAAAATACCTAGTTCAATTATAAAACAAAAGAATATTTTAAATTATTGAATAAACATAAATTTTAAAAGTGAAAAAAAGATTTTTCCCTAAGACCCCCTTACAAAGTTTTCTCGGCCCTGCATGCATAATAGCTTTAAAGGAGAGAACGTCTTAAACAGTTCCTAAGGAGGAGAGTCATCACCAAGGATAACTATTAAGGGAGACGAGTATCTAGGTTGGCAAAAGAAGAAATAGATGACCAGATAAGTTTAAACATCGCAACCAACCATAGCTTTCTTTTCAACTTCCATCAAGCACATACATTGGGTCGTCACAAGGCATCTTAGTACCCAAAGGCGTCTAAGACCTCGATACCACGGCTCCGTCCGGAAATTTCTTCCGACTTTGTCAACCTTCCTGTTCGTTTCAGCAATGGAATCGGAGATGAAAGAGTTTCAACCGTCTCACTATTTCGCTTACCGATCTTTTTGCTACCCGGATCCATTGAGATTCACCTAGTCTTTTGAGGCAACATAGACGGTTGTAGAGCTGTTCTCTTTCATTTGACGAGTTCGATAGCCTCAATCGGCGTATCACCCCTCTTCCAACCCCTTTCACTAGGGTATTTCAACGTCTTTTTAGACTATTTGAAGCTCTTTCAAGCCGTGGTTACAAGGATTCCAGTAAAGATTATCTGCGGATCTCTTAACTTTGAGCTAGTCTCTTTTTTTAACACTTCTATCCTATGTTCTATTGTCTTCATGTTATTGTTGTTGTTGTTCATTTTACTGTCGAGCTTACCTCCGGTTGTAATCGTTGAAACGCTTAAGATTTAAATTAATGAAATTTGTGCGCAAAAAAAAAAGTGAATAGCTTTATCATAAAGTTGAACAGAAAAAAAAGCTAGTGAGAGCAATGGGGGTGGCTCTTAAGATCACCTGAATTTGCCATTGAGAAAGCATCGTGAAGACATCTCCCGAGGTGGAGACTGTGAGTAACATGGACTTCTGTCTTCACAAACATGGGCCTGAGGATTTGTTTACTGGACCAACTCTAGAACTCCCAACACAAAAGGAATACTGTATCAAAACAAAAAGGAAACAACACATTAGTTTCCTTGTCTGGTCAACGTCGGTCAAAGATATTGCTTAAATTAATTAATTGAGTTTAGGAAAGTATATGACGTTATTCATAGAGGAAAAGGAATATGTGATCCAATATAAAAAGAGGCCATAGGTGAAGCTAATTATCATCCGAGAAAGCAACGAATAACAAGAGAGAGGTAACAAGAGATTATTGGAGTGTGTGTGTTTTCTTTTAATTATTGGCTTGTAATCTCTATTTTGGTTCTTGAAAAACACTTTTCTGGTTTAGCGTATAAAGACAAGTTTTGGTACTTGATTTCATCCTAAGTTTAAGCACTTAAAAATGTTTAAAACCTAACGAACATGCTTCGTGTATATAGACTTGCATGCATGAATGCTTCTTACAAGTTACAAGTGATGAAATATTTTTTTATTGTAGGTTAGAGATAAAACAACAACCGAGCAAGGAGGTAGAGATGGAAAAAGAAGCTGCACAAGAAAGCGAAGCTGAACAAAAAGCAAAGCTGAACAAATATCTTCATATATCAAAACATAGTGATAATCTTGAAACTGATCCTCAGAGGGAAGAGAGACTAAAGCAACAAATGGAAAACTCTATGAAGAAAATCGAGAGCTCAGAGTTTTACAAATCATTCTTGAAACAGCTCAAGTCTCCCGAGGTGTCAGGCCACATTCACCTCATGTTAGGCTCTGAAACGCAGTTGCAGATGGTGATTTACGGTTTAGGCCGCATCGAATCTCGTGAAAAATCTAGGCTTCAGCTGAGCATTGCAATCTTGATGAAGAGAGAGTTTGATTGGGTTGGTGACAACATTGAAGTATTTGATCCAATCATCTCCGCAACAGAATCTCGTGTCATAACATCTCTTGGATGCACGGTTCTGTCTGTAAACGAGGAAGCACGCAGGGAAGCTTTAAAACCTACTCTTTTCTTCATGCCATATTGTCCGAACTATCTGTACGACAACCTATTGAAAGCAAACTGGAGAATGGATCGGTTGTCCAAAATTGCATTGTTAGGGAACAGCTTTCAGAAGTATAAAGACACCAAACGAATTAAAGCTGCACAAAGAATAGCGACCGAGTTTGCCATTGAGACTGTATCAGATGATTGCTATTTTGCATTCGAGGATTTAAGCTGGCACTTTTTTAAAACTGGTGTTGATTGTGAGCTGTCATTGACCATATAACTCAATTAAAAGTTTTTACTTTTCAAGCCATGACAAAGGCCTTTCAATATTTAAATGCATAAAATAATGTAGATTATGACCTTTTTTTTTTAGATTATGACTTTTCATTCCTTAAGTTTAAAGGAGAAGCTCTAATTAAGACATGAAGTTACATGGGAATTAGATAACAGAGACATATCAAGTTTAATAGCAAAGCCTTCTCGGGACAAAAATTGAGGAAGCCGGAAACCTTAGCTACATTTACACACACATATCTAACTCTATTAAAAGAGCTTAATAAACCCTTATTACCCTATCCACATCAGATTTTATATTCATCCAATAAAAAACCACCTTATTGCCATGTCAGCAAACAAAATTGAGTATGTCTGGGCCCCTTTTATTTTATATATTTGGTAGGTTCGACGCATGAGGTCCGTTAAGCCAAATAATAGAGTACAAGCCGAAACCTACCACGTCGCCTCCCTTCTCCATTTGTTCTCTGTGTTCTTTGGCGATTGATTTTCTCAACCGAAGTTGATCAATCGACACCACTCCATCACTCCATCTATGTGCAATGAGTCCATCGTTTATTTCTTCCTTTCGCCTTCCTCCCTCTGAATCTCTTTATATCTTTTTTTTTTCCTCAAAATCATCGTAACTCTAACAATCGAAAATTGCTATGAGTATCAACAACAAAACCACCGTCTCCGGCGATCTTATCTCCAAGCATCCCGACGGGGATGAGCCGATCAAACATGGTGGCAAATCCGTAGTCTCCTCCGCTGAGCCTATGAAACGTACCGGCGAATCCGGTGGCTCCTCCGCCGTAAGCTTCTTTTAGCTCAGGACTCCAAGGACCGTACGCTTGGAGTAAGCTTCTTTAGCTGAGAGTTTGTTCCTATATCAGTCTACAAGAGTCTTTACCAAGTGGTTTGTTGTTTTAACCTATGTGAAGGAGGAGAGCTTTTGGATAGAATACTCTAAGGTAAGGGGGCAGTACAATTTCAGACTTAGCATTGTTTGTTCTATACTGAACTTGGTAGTCTGTTTTATGTGCAGAGGTGGGAAGTATGCGGAGGAGGATGCAGAGACTGTTATACTACAAATATTGAATGTAATTGCATTTTTGTCATGTTGTACACCAATATCCAAAAACGAGGTGATTAAAAGACCCTTTAATTCTGATTATAAATTTGATGTCTTCTCTCCATCTTATCGTTTACTTAAAACTCTCTGCTACAGAATTTTCTATTTACCTCAACAGTAGACACCTCTCAAATGAAGGCAGTAGATATTGGCTTCTCAAATTACAATGATCGTCTAGCCATCTCGCCGTCGCTCTGCCGTAATGTGTAAATCACACCGACATTGAAGTTCCATGTGTAAGGTACTCTCTACCATTCAATTATCCTTATTAAAAGTTTCATTAGCACACATACACCGAAATACAGAACGTTGAGTATAGATCCTTGCAAACGGATCTAGGGTTCACTACGACTAAAAAATCAGAAAAGAAAGTTGATTAATGATATTTGTTCTCTTAACCCTCAAGGTTCAAAGACTCTGACATCATGGCTCAACTCTGCGCCTGCCTCTGTCCAAACAGAAAAAGATGATAATGTCTTTGCGGCAGAAGTTAGAGAAATCCAGGTAATAAATGCTTTTTTAGTTTAAAGCTTTGCAAGTGACGCCCCCAAGAAGAAATACTTGTGTTATATTCATCCTAAACCGTATTCTTGTGGCAGATAGTAAGAAGCGTGATACTGGTGGAGTTTCTAGACTCCGAAAATGTAATTCAGCTGAACCATCAGTTCTGTCAGGTGATACAAATTCGTCCTTACCGCCCATGTGTCACCTTGACATGGAAGTTCTAGAGAGCCTTCCTCCAGAGTTCTTTTCAGAATTAGATGGTCCTTACGGCGGGAAGTTGTATGAATTGATTGAGAAAAAAACGAGGCAAAAGAAAAGCATTTTTTTTCTTGCAGCTGCATTACTTTTTTTTTTACTATTTACATCAGTTCTGTCCCGGTTATCCACTAATTCTCTTAGGAGTTTCATATCTTTTTTCTTCTTTCTGTGCGGCAGGCATAAAAGGATAGAGTTCTGTCCCGGTTAAGATACAAGGCTTGAGCACATCTGTAGAAAAGGTAAATCTTCCTGGAACTGAACTGAGTTTCCTCATATATGTTTAACCATGCATCCTCAGCAATATAACACAACGGAAAAATGGGGCCAGTGATGTGCAAAAGATATTGATTCTTAGACTACTTCTGAAATCAGGAACATGAAGAACCTAATGTACCGCTTCCTTCCATTGCAAGAGCACCTAAGGAGCGTGCCATCGAAATGACTGATTTGATGCCGTTAGACAACAATCATCATCAGAAGCTCCCATGGAGACTTTGTAAGAAACAAGTTAAGGAGCCAACATTCTCAAGTAGCTCTCTCTGGTTTGGAAATCCTCATTTGTGGGTAGATAATTTCAAGCGGCAATTCTACTCTGGAGAAATTTTCAGAGATATACTGCAAGGTGGCTCAGTCAAGGCCTATCTTATCAATGGTGCTTCAACGTGCTAATTCAGAAGTCGGGAGTTTTCATGATTCAAGTGGCAATGATTCGGAGAAAACTGGTGACAATGTGTGTGAGTTTCTTAAAGAGTACATTAAGCTGAAGGTAAAAGGTGATATTGAGGAGATATATCTCTGCTTCCACTTTATGAAAAGGTACAAATTATATTTCATAGATTTCTTACACATGTAATCAATCATGGATATGTCATTGCATTTTTGGGCATTCGACTTTTGGTGACTATTATACTTTACCTTCAGCTTAGCAGCAAGGAGCCAACTCTTCCACCAATTCTATGAGATTGTGTCTCCCTTTATTCAGGTCATTGCAAGTTTTCCTTTTACATTATGAACTAAATCATTTGTAAATATCGTAAAATGGTAAAGTGATCAGAGTTCTCTTTTTTTACATAGGTCTTGATTAGTGAACACTATGGAGGAAGCTTAAGCATGCCTTGAAAGGATCTTTTTTCCTGAAAGCAAGTCTATGCTTCAGATTGCTCTTTGGCTGGATGCTACTGAAGATTGCATACTTGCAGGTACATTCTCGTTCCTGTTTATCCATCAAGTTTCATTTGTTGCCTTCCTTGCCAACCAAGAAAGTTATGAATATATAACTGAATTTTGATTTGGACATTGCAGAAGAATGTGGATCCTCAAGGGCTTCCTGATGAATGGACATGAAGCAGTTTAAACAGTCATATGGAAGTGATTCAGCCTTAAAGAATAGAACTACCACTCTGTTTTTTTTTCTGTACATAGGAATATATACTGGAGAAACAAATACCCCATTGTATTTAGTAGCACATTTTATCAAATATAGAGAGTTGTTTATGTCGTGTTTATTGACTACACCCCTTTGTATATTTGTAGCTTATATATAAACTAAAGTTATATATGAAGAGGTTGGGTTATCCATTCTGCATGATTGATGGTAAACTGATGGAGTCAAATTATTTTTTTTGACTCAAACATTTCTAATATAAAACCCTTTTTTAGAAAAAAAATTTCATATTTATAAATTATATGGTCATCTACCATTTTCAAATGAATAGTTAAAAAAAGAACATGACAAATTACTTAAGTTACCACTTTTGTAGTATCATTTTTCATGTTTATCTTCACCACATTTACCATTACTTTTAAAGAGGTAAATAAACATTTATAATCCTATGGTTAACTAATCAAGATTTAGAATTTAAATTTTAGGGGTGGAGTCTAGAAATACTTAAAAATCAAGGTTAAAATTTTAAAAATAATTTCAGTTTCATTTTTTGAATTTCATCTACATCTAGACATCTCCTATGTTCTCAGTCAAGTTAAATCATGTTTGCAAAACTCAAAACAAAAAAAAAGTCCTAGGACATAACCAAACCGAAAACACCACCGCGTAGCACAAAATATAAAACTACAATTATAAGCTGAAATATTAAAATATAATAATACATATCACATTAAACATTGGAAAATAACAAAAGTAAACAAATAAAATACATCCTCAATTAGCTTATAAAGAGTGGATAAAGCTAATACATAGATATAAAATTATATAATTATTTATATATATATATATATATATATATGTAACGGCTCAGATATTTATTTTGAAAATTTTAATATTTTCTGTTTGCTATGTCTTTAACGGATATTGAATAATAAATATTTTCTTTTATTAATAAAGTTGTGAATATTCAAATTTTTTGGTCGAATGGAAACAAATATCATATGGAATAACTTTTTGCGGATATTTGCCCACTCCTAACCCTAACTGAAGAATGTGGTTAAAACAAAAGCAGTAAATTAAACCACAAAAACACAAATTTAGCCTCCTAAAGGCACTTACTCATTGCACTACTAAGGGGTTGGAAAACGAAAAATGAATATTCAAAAAATCTTGAAGTTAGAGTTATTAGAAGACCTAGAAAGTGCAGCAAACAAAACTATAACTTTTATGTGTCTTATAGCCATCAATGACAAATATTTTAAAATTCTCATCTCCTATGTCACATATGATGCCAATGATAGATTACACTATCACCTTCACACATGTTCTAATAAAATAACCTTTTCACATATCGATTTATTGTCTTAATATGAAAAGGTAAAAGTCATATTTTAGACAGTTGCAAAGCATAACAAACGAAAAAAAAACTAATCTAGATAACAAATGAAAACAAACTATGTAAAGGTGAAAATTTCCACATGTGTATTTTTTCGAACTAAATTTATAGACAATGCACAAAAGGTATTATTCACCTCAACATCATAAATAAGAATTAATTTTAGTGTCAACATATGTTATTAGTATGTTCAGAGGATCATGTGAAATCAAATTAAACCACTTATAAGCAGTATGAAAACAAAAAAAATATAGAAAACCAACACTGAAGTCGCCAAGAAAAAACATTGACAAAAAAAAATATATCTTCATTGTTTAACTGTTCTATAGGTTTGTTTCAAAATTATATAGAACTATTTAAATTAAGCAAAATACAATCATATGAAAAATTTAGTATATAATCCGCGCGTAGCGCGGAAAATAGATCTAGTATAGATAAACTTCACAGTGGTGTTGCATGGACATTCGAGACCATGACTTGTGTCTTCAGTTTCCGACATACTTAATTTGGTCGATGTGTTATTTTAAAACTAGTTGATTAAAATATTAATTAAAACATAATTTAAATTGATTAAAGGTTGTTAATAATACATAAACGTTTTAATTTTAAAAAAAAAAAACTAGAAATTGACTCGTAAATGGTGCTTCAGCTTCTCCATTATAGTCTCCGTGATATCGTTTTTTTTCTGGAGTTCAGTCTGTTTTTCCTGCAGCTCAGCCCGAATATCAGCGAGCTCAATCTCGTTATCCTTGTTCTTGATTTGTTCTATAAGAACGTCAATTATACAGACAAGAGTGGTCTGATCCTGATCAGATCCCTTTAGACTCTTATCTGATTGGTTTATTTCCAACTCCCTACGGGTAGAACAAGGTAGCAACGAGACTAATTCAGACAATGTGAAGCCAATCCAGGCTACTGCTTAATTATAGAGAGAATAATTAAAAACAAATAATACAACCTTGAAGATGGCGTCTGAGGCTTGGAGGTGCTAGTAACAACATCAGACGACAACTTTCTCTGTTATATTTATCATAGTGATTAATAACCAAAAACTAATTAATTTCTAGACCAAACAAACAAAAAAAATAAAGGGTAGATTATAGAACCTGAATATCAATTCCGGAGACAAGACTGGTCTGATCCTGATCAGTTCCCTTCAGACTCTTATCTGATTGGATCTCCAACGAGACTTGACAGCGTTCACGAAGTTTGGCCAATCTGGCGGGAGACAATACCCTCCTTCGTCGGAAAGTTCGTCCCTTTATTTTTTCACAAGGACGTCGTCCAAACAAGCCCGAACCCTGAATCTTTCCCATTACTAACTCTGCCTCCTAAACAAACTCAGGACGTCGGAAACCCTAGATAAATTTATATATATATATACACACAAAATTGGGCCTAACCGAGGCCTAAAATTTATTTAATAACCGAACTTGCTTAATTACAACTATTTTGAGGGGGGGGGGGGGGTTGATCAAAAACTTCACGCATGGCTTTGCTTCATTTTTAATATATAAAGTTTCGTAGGGTTAATATTAGTGTTGTGCCCATACATTTCCCATACATGTTGTGCCCATACATTTCCGAGCAACAATCCAATACATTCCTTTAGTGGAAAATCTTTGGAACATGAGGTTAATTGTTGTATCGTGTAAACACTATAAAGTAATGTATTTATATGTCAAAATCATATTTAGACAATATATATATCTGTGAGTTTTCAAACAACCTGAGCTTGCAATTTAGCCAACCCGTAAACCCTCGTAGAATGTAGATACAAATACAGAGTGAAGTGTAGTTTTCTCTTTCTTGACTTTCAAATTTTATATGATAGACATGGGATTAAAAAGAGGTGATATGATTTCTGCAACACCGTTTGGTTTGTAAACTCTTGAGCCTTGACTTTTCTATCTTAATGACTTTTTTTCTGAGACAACTCAATGGATATTGTGTTTATGGCAATGGAAGTACTATACTTATTCAAGGATGTGACAGATATCTCAAACTATTTGCAGAATCTGATGGCCTTTGATCAATGTTATAAATGATAACTGTTACTAATTATGAGATATGTTTCTAGAAGTTTTATAAAAGGCCGAGTTGTGACAATTTTTCTTGGAGGAGTTAGGTGTCATGACGGCAAAAAAAAGTCGAAATAGAAAAACAAGTGTGATCAAATCCAAGAAAAATATAACTTTTTTTGGGAGGATTCAACCAACCATTAAAAATTATATCAGAGTAAAATTATTATTTGATCTTTCCGACAACCAATTATCTAATCTACTAATTTAGAGTTCTATTTGGATCTCATGTATGATATTTTAGTTTTGGACTACTAAACATATGTTGCTATATATTATTGATATTGCATGATATAACAGATTAATATTTATATATAAGGTTTATCCTAATTGATTCTATCCAAATCTTAACTGAATCTAACCATAATCTATTTTCAAAAATAAAACCTCATCTACTTAATAATAATTCACTTATGTACTATATTATCTAAATATAAATTATATATATATATATATATATATATATATTTATATCTGACCATACATAAAAATATATATCCAAGAAATATTACATTTCAGCGATTGTTTTTAGGGGATATTAACGAATGTATACCTATACTACAATCATTTTACAATATAGTTTATAATAAATAAGTTATATATTATATGATCATTCATAACATCATTGCATAATATATAAGTACAAATGAACATTTAGACACAATAACACATTAATATAGTCTTTAATATCATTAATAAATACATCATAATATATACATCCCATAACCTAACCTATTTTAAATTAGAGATATTTTAAAAAAATAATTTTAGTAGTTATCGATTTCTCTATATTTCATTCACCAAACATGTGACTAACCTGTCATATATTCATTAATATTTATATTTTCTATAACTAAATTAACATATGTATGTATTCATATATTAGCTGGTAAGTATCACCACTCATATTAATAATAGATTTTCATATTATATTTGTCTATTATATTTGTCTGAAATGAAAGACGAGTCATTTATTAATATTTTTTATTCATCAAAGTTTCGGTATAATGTTTTTGTTACAAGCAATATATAAAACTGTTGAAATATCTAAATAATATTTAGAAATCTCAAAACTAATTATGATTATAGTAAATTATATTATTTTCGTGACCCGCCAAAATATATTTTCAACAATTTAAGATATATAAAATCTTCACAAAACTGAATAGAAAAAATTCTAAACAAATGTCAAAATTAATTTTTTATTGTATATATTCGTCAACTCAAATCAAATAATACAAATAATACAATTTATAAGTAAAAAGACTAATACAGTATATATATATATATATATATATATAATATGCAAAACAAAAATTCCGACATTGTTATTGAACATTATATAAATTTCGAACGAGATTCATATTTTTTATACAATATCAAACAACACACTTCAAACTACGACGTTAAAACATTTATCATATACGTCAAATATATTTTATCTATTAAAATAGAAATGATCCGCCATTCAGTTACTTAAAAGGATAAATATTTTCTTTGCAACATTCAGATGTTTGGATATAATTGTTCAGGCCTTTTTAGACAAACGAAACATCATGTTCTCTAAGATCCCCCGATTTTAAGTTGACAGTAATCGTTTCCAAATAAAGAATATTACCTTTGAAAATGCACCTATCAATTATTTAACCATGTCTCCAAACACATTTTTTTTTTTGTAAAAATGTTAAAGCTTTATTACCGTTTTCAAGTTTTAGACAAAAATACAACAAAAACAAAAAACAGAAGATGCAAGAATTTAATCTAAACACCAACTCAATCTAGGCTAAACAAGGCCAACAACAACTACAAATGAAAGCAACAGCAAGACCATAAGCTACACCAAACTCAGCACAAACTCTTGCCATAAAATTGGAACTACAGTTAATCCGAAAACTGAACCCGGTAGATTCGACAGTACCCGATGATCATTTCTTAATGATTAGCTCCTCAAGAACAGCTCGAGAGAGGTTTACTTATCACCAGCAACCAAGGACAGTGAGCAACACCTGAGCAAGCTCACCCGTGTAGACAGAGACGAATATTTGGAGAAAAGGACCCCCCGAGATCACCACACGCCATGGACCTACACCAAGAGACAGAGAAAGCCAGTACCACATCTGAGATGTGGACAGGAGACAGCCCTAGATCATGTCTCTGAGAACTAACTGACCCAACACGAAATGCCACCGAGACAGAGTGACGGTTGACAAGACCAGCAACAAACAACCTCTCTCGCACCCACCACGGAGAACACAAATAAAATTATCAAACACATATTCCTATACATTTCCTTGAAAATGCTAAACGCCAGTTTTTGTAGTATTCAACCAGCATATATAACATAGTGAACGTTTCAAATCCGGAAAAACTATGTTCTGCTGATGATTATATATGATGCGTAAAATGATGTATATTGGTGAATGGTTGCAAATAGAATAGTGAAGAAATATATACGGTATAGTTTTGATTAATAACATTTAGGCTATATGCGTTGGTCCTAGATAATGACACGTGAAAATGAATTTATAGATTGCTCACAAAATGACGTTTTCTTGGTCTAACAATTTTTCATAGACGGCTATGAAGTTTCAACCCACTGATCTTCACAATACCAAAGAAAAATATATATGGTTTTCGGGTGTTTTCCCTATTTGGATGTAGCTCACCGACTCCAACACTCAATTATAACAACTTATTTTGTTGCTCAGAAGCGCTGCAGCGCACGGACCCTAACCTCTTATCTACGAATTATCAGTTACTCCATAATTAGGTTATTGGTAAAACTCAAATTCAGATTTTCACCCTTTAACAATTCTCCAAAAGATAGTTGTCACCAATAGAACTCATAATTGATAAGTTGGGGTCGGTGCACTGCAGCGCGTGTGAGCCATAAGATGGGTTGTCACATATATATTTATATATTTAAAGAACAGTCAACCTAAATGTCAAATAATATTATTTAGAAGTCAGTTTCTTATGTGTCGCGCTCATGTTGATTTCAAGATGATTGATTAAAGAGGTACCCTTAATGAATTTTAAATAATATCGTTAATTATCATTATTAAATTTAATCTCCTTTTTATTTGATAATTTATTTTAATTAGATTTTAATTTACTCTCCTTTTTATTTTTTCCAATAACATGTATATAGTAAAAAGGAAAAGTTTACAATTTTTTAAATACAAATTTTTTTAAATACAAATTTTTGAATAATATTTTTATATAATATGATTTCATAACAAATGAAAGTTACCCAAATAGTTTTATATTAAGAAAAATAATAAAATAAAAACATACTATTTTATAATATTTTATTAAGTTTTATACATATAAATTATAGATACCTCAAAATGTATTAAATAAAAATGTGATCTTAAATAATTTTAAAAATATATTTATTTTGTAAAACATATATGCATGAGATTGAAAATATTATTTTTATATTCGTTATGTAATTTTTAATTAATTCACTCTTTAAATTATTTTTTATTTGATTCTAAAGTGTATTATGTTATACAAAATTTCACTGATATATATTTATATTTTTAAAGAACAGCCAACCTAAATGTAACATAAATAAAAATTATCAACATACTAATATATTTAGAAATAAAATATATTATGGTTAAACTAATAAAAGATATAACTTAATATATTTAATTGATAATTACACGGATTAGATATTACATATACAAAATCACATGCTAATTTAAAATAGAACATTAAATTGTACATATAAAATAAAAGAATTGCTTAAATTTTGAAAATAAAATTAATCAGTTACTATACTATATTTTATTTAAAAATATTTGTATCTATGCATGAACACGGGTGATTCACCTATTAGATTGTAGATATATTTCTTTTTTATTCTGTCAACGATTGTATATATATGACGGGATGAGGTAGCTCTACTGGTTAGAGCCTTAGGGGTCAACTGTCATGCTTCCGGGTTCGACGCCAGTCGAAGGCGAACTGCCTCTTCCATGTCACAAAAAGTGGTACTGGACTTCGACCCAGGTACAACCCTCCCGGGTGAAGTGTACCGCTGTCTGACCGGGTCCAGAGAATGACCCGCTAAGCGGGGAACCCTGGATTATCAAAAAAAAAAAACGATTGTATATATATTTCATTATCTAAAATAGGAGAGATGGGAAAACCTACACCGAAAACGAGGAGGATTTTCTATTTCATTTATTAAAAAAATGTTTATTTGGAGACACAAAGCCCAAGCAGCTGTCTCTCCCCTCAGAGTTATTATTAACTAATGGAAGTGAGTTTGTCTCTTAGTGACAAATAACGCGTTTTAGGGTTTAGAACTTTACCAATACAATACTCCCTCCGTTTCAAATTAGATGTCGTTTTAGGATAAAAATTTTGTTCCAAAATAGATGTCGTTTTACGTTTTCAATGCAAAATTTATTGACAATATTGATTGTTTTCTTAATTTGTGTGCAAAAATCTAAAATGATATCTAAAATGAAACTGATGGAGTATTTCATTTTAATCACCTCTCTTGACATTGACTTATTCTTCTTCTTCTTTTATTTCGGTCAATACTTGTTCTTCTTTTAATCTTCTTGATATTGGGACACCCTAACAATTAAACTAATAGTACTGTCAATATAGGGAATAAATCACTTTTTATTCTTATTTTAATTTGTACTAAGAATCACCAAAGCCGCAATCATCGTATATGTTTTCACTCAAACATGAGAAACCTCCATATTAAGTCAACAAGTTTAATTTCCCTCCTCCTGCCTATCATCCAGAACGAATATTGACCTTTATTCTTCTCACCCCCAATACCTTTTTAATTTACAATAATCTATTACTAGAGTTGTACATTTATACTCCATCTCTTTCAAAATATTGCATATTGTAGATTTTTTATGTTTTAAAATGATTTATTTTTTTTTACATTTTCAATACATCAATTAATGGTAATTTGTAATTTTCAAAATGTTTATTAAAATTCTATGTTTAAAAATTATTAAAAACAGTTAATTACAAAAAAATAATGTATTTATAATGAAAATTTCATAAATGTTTTTAATGTATGTGAAAATCTTAAAACATGTAACATTCTGAAACAAAGGAAGTAGTTTATAGTTTAAAATTCCATTATAAACCAAATCTACACTAGTCTGTCATTAGTTTAGAGACATGGTTAAAGAGAAAACTTTTTTGTTTGACACCAATTTAGTTTAGTTTAGTTGTTGTCTCGTTTTGTTTAGGTTGGGTGTCTAAGTTTCTCTGACCACTAACAATCATACATTTTCTCAAATCATTTAACGTTTTGGTCCCTGTTTATATGTATGCTCGACGAATTTTGAATGTTGTCAATCTCTCTATCTTAAGTGGGTTTGCTCCGACACAAGTTTTCTACAATCACCGATTTGTAGAAAAGACATCAGAGTTCAAGGTCAACGAATTCATATTATATGTGCACCTTGTAGTTATATATATGAACGTTCACCTGCCTCAGTTGGCTTGGAGCGACGAAAGCTAACTCTTTTTGACCTTTGTTCTTTTCAGCTTTGATAAGTGACATGACAATATTTTAAATTTCCATATTATATCTTTGAACATTTGGTTACTATCAAAGGTGTATATCAATATTATTAAGTCAGCTTGACAATATCACTACATATTAATGTATAATTTTGTCATGTCGGAATGAAAACAACTACCTGTAAACCAGTTAAAATTTTAATCAAAGATATAAATACACTATTACGTTCGAGTAGGTTTAAGAGAAACGACAACAGACTATGTCCTCGTTAAAATGATATTAACAGCAGAAATCAAAAGAACAATATGCAAGAATCTCTGAAAAAATTAAGTGAGAAAGAATCTAGAAAACAATTTGCTCTCTTGTCAAGGGTTAATTAAACTCCCAAAAATGAAGCCATTTCAGAGGCGTTGAACCATTGTATATTGGTATGATGTAGTTGGAATTTAATTAATAACCCTAAACATCAGGTTTAAACACTAATTTTTCTTCGTATTTTCTACAAATTTCATTTACATAACATTAAAACTATTATCAAGATTAAAATGTTAAATGAAGCTGATAAAGAAAAATCAAGAGTTTATAAAAAAAAGCATGAAATTAATATTTTGAGATTGGTTTCTAGAAATATATCTATGGATGGCTTAAAAACATTACACTCCTAATCGAATATGAAATTAATTGATCATATGATTGATAGTCAACACCTTTGACTTTTGACCACGTCCTCTTACCCTTATTGATATATACATTTTTTTTTAGATCTGATCTCGTGAACTTTATCAGTTAGCTAGATATGATCTTGAGGTCAGTCACATACTTTTTTATTTGTTTTGGGCTATAAATTTTATTCTAACCCATATAATAACTCGGAATATCAATTAACAAAACCCGATCCCATCCATGTGCACGACACATGCATACGACATACATGCCAGATCTTAGCATATATACATATATAAACATAGTTTCGAAAAGTGAGATCTAAGGTTCCGAATGGTAACTGCGGTTTGAGCGGTGCGGGAAGAACGGTTTAACTGCGGTGCGGTTTTTACAGTTATAAAAATGTATAGATATATGGTATATGTAAAGATTTTTGTTACTGTTAAGTGCGGGGCGGGGCGGAGCGGATAAAAATATTCAATGCCTAAATCATTAAAGCACATAAAATAGTATGTTTTTTAAAAAGAAACAATAACACCACAAGGCAGTTTTAAATATTTTATGACACAAAAGAACAGTTTATGCTACCAAGACAGTTTATTCTAATTGGTTTTGTTTTTTTCTTTTTTTCGAGTTACTTTCTAACTAATCTTTGACTAGTTAAGGAATGTATTTTAGCTG